>PVHX01007573.1:5000-90148 GCA_004024805.1 Geosciurus inauris
ATGGGCATTTGGGGGATTCAAACAGATTTGCCATCTGGCTTTAGAAATGGTAGGGGCTTTGAAAGGAACGTAAACAGGATGGATCCGGTTATCCTCCAGTAGAGCAGTGGCCTTTTGAGCTACAAGGCATGGCTATCAGCACTCTGGTGGGAGGTGCACTTTTGCAGTCCATTCCTTGGTTTTGTCTCATGTACTGATATATTGTGGTCCCCACTTTCCAGCGAGAGCCCTGCCATTGGGTTGTGCTAAGACCTCTTCAAGTTCCAGGCACTCTCAGGCTTGGAGAACGCTATCACATGGAATATAAGAAAATGACTCCACCCCCACCCTCACAAAACAAGCTGGGGCACTAATGACAGGAGAGTTGCGCTGCAGCTGACTGCTGACAGAAGAGCGTGCTGTGTGGATATTTAAGTATCCATTGCAGATTCTGGCTTGGCCTTTCTCTTTTTATACAGAGCCAGCAACATGTTCACAGGTCTCAGATGCGTGTGCAGCCCTGGCACCTTTGGCCATGTATGTGCCTGCCACACCTCATGGCAAGGTGGCCCGATTCCTGTGCACTGAGACACACACCCAAAGGAGAAGTGACAGCGACTGTAGAAATGCAGAGAGACCTCTGGACACAGCACGCTGTGCCCCTGACCCAACACACACAAACACCCTCTCTTCCTATTTCTCTCTGAAGGGCCCCTGTACCGTCATCTACATAGACAGCTACAGAAAGAAAAGGCAGGCACTCCCTGCAGGCCTGCCACGTGCCTGGGAAGTCAGCTAGTGGGTGGCTCCTCCTGGGTCAGGATTCACACTGAGGCCTGGGGCTGGCTTCAGTGCAAAGTCAGGCTACATTAGAGCCCTTAGTATTTACAGTGGTTTTCCAAAGCCACAGATACAGGCAAGGCCAAGATTACCACCTTCAAAACTCTTCTTTGACTCAGAAACAAAAGGGAAGGTCAGTAAATGCTTGGAGGGTATCTCACATTCTTTCTGGATCCCGATTCTGATAACTCAGTTTTATGTATTTTTATAAAATATAAAATGTTATATGATTTACCATAAGATGTTCAATATTTCCTTAAATGCTTGTTTTACATCTTACCACTTTATGCTTTAGTGAATAACAGGAACTTGCCACCACCCTGCACCACCCCATCTCACTGCTCTTCCTGCCATTTGGGTGGTTTTGAGAAGTGGGAGCCTCTGTTCATTTGGCCAGATCATGGGTAGGCAGATACAAAGTCAGTTTTTCATTAGTCTTGCACAGAAATCAGCAGTAGACATCATTAATTAGTGACACACACCTCTGTGGGCACAGAAAGAGCATCCTTCCAGTTGTCCTTTCCCCCAGCGAGCCCTGCTCAGTCCAGTCCTCAGGTGCTCAGCTGCATTCACTGCTGGCTGATTCACTTACCCTCAACAAGTGGGCTATTGATTTCTGCCTGCTTTCAGAACAGCCAGGGCTTTCTGAATGACAATAGCATTCCTATTTAAAAAAAAAAAGAAATCTTGCAATTCTAGGGCAATGCCCTTTCACTCTCCCTGAAAGGCTGCTATATATTTGTCTGGACCCATTCACATACTCAAGCTGGTGTCACTAATTTCTGCATCCTCTTTTCACCTGGTTCCTTCAAGATTCCAGCATATTTCCTGCCTCTTTAAGCTGAGAGGTCACAGGATTTGCTTTTGTTCCACGGGGCTCATATGAAGGGTAAAAAGAAATCCCCTGACATAGCAGAAGCATGATGTCAAGCATCCTTTTCTTTTTCTTTCTTTCTGAATAATCAACTTGTGAAAATCATGTAGCCCCACGTTCAAGTTTTCCAAGAAGCAAAAAAGAGCAAATCCAAAGTAACCATTAATTTGTACTTATATATTTATAGCACATAGCATCCTTTACATAAAAGTAAAATAAAATAATGAAACCAAACTATATAAAATTTTAAATGTACTAAACTTTTGAAATGACTGCACTGAGTTTAAAAAGTAAAAAAAAAAAAAATGAAAAAAGAAAATAAAAACAAAAAATAAATTAAAAAGACTACTATATAAAAGAGGCAGTTTGGGCTGGAAAGAATTTGTTTTACGTTAATTGCATTAAGTTTTAATAATAGCTCAGCCTCTAGTATGGACTTTGCAAAAGAAACTGGAATGTTGGGTTGTGGACTGTTACTTGGACAGCCATACATTCCAAGTGTACCCTGAATGATGTCCTTAATTTGTGGGACATCATAAGCAGCCTCTTAGCAAAAAGCATTCCCTAACTAGGGTGCATGTTGACAACAGGCGCTGAGGAGCTGCTGTCCCCAAGCTGCAGCTGGGGGTTCACAACACAAGCTGCAACTTCCCTGCCAGAGGCATCTGAACTTGTAGTTAGGGGGCCCCACAGGGGCGCTGGAAACAAAGAACAGAAACCAACAGACAAGGCAGGCACTCTACCAGAAAGAGGGTTCCACTCAACCAGCAAAGGCCTCCACACTTTGACTCACAGAGTCTTCCTGTAGTTTTTGGTGATGAGCAGTGTCACATGTCTACACGGGCTACAAATACTCTAGCACTGCAAAGGGAAGGGAGGACTGTCTGAACGCAAGTGGCCAGAGCTGTGATTGTAACGCTGTCTCTAAATGATGGGATTTTAAAACCACAGTTGCTAATGAGCCTGTTTTTGAAGGGAGGGGCACCAATGGCACCTGAACTCCAGGCAAATCTTTGACTCTTCAGTTACTGCTGTGGAACCAGAAAGCTGGCTGCCCTTCCTATAGGGGCTACAGGAAAGAAAGAAAAGAAGGAGGCTGTCTGGGGTGGCCTTGTCTTTTTTCAGTGAGAATGGCAAAGCGAGCGTTCCCTGGACGTGAGCCTTTTCTTTGTGTTCTGCACCTGCAGTTTTACTAGGCTTTGTTTCGAGGGGAGGCAGCGAAGAATTCAAGTCACCAAGTATTGATTACCTACAACATGCCTGAGTGCCACACACCTTCAGGCACACAGAGGAAGTGGAGGCTGGAGAGCAGAGACTAACTTTTGAAAGGCAACCTGAGAACAATCAAGCCGCCAGTATCTGCAAGAGGCCAGCTCCCCGGATGGGAATGCACCAGGTTTCCAGACTTTCAGAGTCAGGGCCAGGAGGAGAGACACCAGTCAACTTATCTTACCAATTAAGGGCTTTAGGAAGAAAACAAAACCAGAGAGAGAATATTTAAAAAGGAAAGAAAAGAAGGAAGAAAGACATTTAAAAAAAGAAAAAAAGAAAAGAAAGGGTGGAAGGGAGGAGAGGAGAAGGATGGAAGAAAGCAGGAAGGAGAAACTACTATTTTCTCTCATTATTAAACAAAAATACATTTAACATTGAAGAAAAGGTAAAGATGTTATCCTAAAGTAAACAGTTTAAAAACTGACACAATGTAGTTTATGGAAAAAATCACTATTTTGTATTTTTCCTGCTTTTACAACAGAATGGTAATAATATTGTCAGAGATGGGCCTCTGGGACTTGGCAGGTGACACTTCTCTCAGCCCATCCCTGTGCCTTCTCCCAGCACTGTGGTTGGCCCGCAGGGGCTCTGGGAATAGTTGCTGAATAAACGAGAAGCTGCATTTACACACGAACATCTGCAGAAGGCAAGTGTGCCTGTGGGTTGGAGGACAAGGACAGAGAACACGAAGGCACTGGTGTGGCAGAGAAAATAAAGATGGGCACCCAAAATGCCACAACACTTGAGCACATGAGGAGCATCTGAACACTTCTGTCTTGGAAATTCAGGTTCTGGTTTTCTAGGGTGTGTGTGCCCTGAAGGTCACTCATACTGGACAGCTTATACTCCCTCACTTGTTCCCATCCCAGCCCCACTGGGTCCAACCAAATAAGCAACAAAGAGGTCTCTTTCAACTTCATCTCAGGGTACAAACTTTGCTTTGTTTTGTGGTGCTGGGAATGGGACCCAGGCCTCACACATGCCAGGCCAGGCAAAGGTTTTACCATTGAGCTTCATCCCCAGCCTCAATCTTTTTATTTTTTAATTCACATAGTTCATGGTGCCCACCCAGTGGATGCTCTTCCTGACAGCTGGAATGGATCTCCATGATACAGGTGAGGACAGGGTCAGCCAGGCCTGAGCTGCCACCCGGGCTCCCCAGTCAGCAGCTGGTGATGTGAGTTTAGACTCTGAGTTTCCAATGGTCTGTGCCCCTCAGCGTCTATCAGGAGGTGCTGAACATACTTCAAGTACATAGCCCCCAAGCAGGCCCTTGATGGGGACTTGCTAAATTACAACTGGAGAGGAAACCCCAAGAAAAGGATCTGACCACACTCAGCACTCCACCGTGACACCATCATGACCTCTGAGCATGTGCGGGGACTGGCGAGACTGAGGGCATTACATCTGGTTGAATCTGAGAACACGGAGGTTCTAATCAGGCAAATGAGAAGAGAAAGGGAGTGGAACCGGAGCAGCAAGGCCAGAGTGTAGACAAGGCCACAGAGCTCAGGCCCCACGTCCCACCAGCCATGCCTGTGACGTGGGGAAATCAGGGAATTTCTCTGAGTCTCAGTCTTCTTGGCTTTGAAATGGGCATGAATGATGCCACCTACTGCTAAGGGGGCCAACTGGGGGTGCTGGAGGTGGACTATGCAAACCACTCCCAGTAGGGCTCCCAGTTAAGCGCTCACCGGGAACTATGACTTGCTCTTCTGTTCACTGTTGTCATGCCAATTCTCAGAGCTGAATGTCTCTGAAAAGCCCAGAGGCCAGGGAGGCCACATCTGGCTTAGATCTCAACTGATCTTGCCAGCCAAGGGATGATGCTCCCAGCTCCGTCTTTTCATTGCTGAGCCAATGAGATCTATCCAGAAGAGAGCGCAAGGACAGAGGGTGAGCGGAGCACCCTGAAGAAACAGACGACTCCCGCGGTCCTCCCTGCTCCGACAGGAAAGAGATTCTGTTAGAGTGATTTGTTCAAACCAGCGTTTTAAGCCCAGTGGAATTATTTTAAAATAAGACTCTAATTTCAGGAACGTAAGGAAGCCTGCATTACAATAAGATATTTCATTGTATCCCCAATACAAAACCATTGTTTGCCTGACTCTTTAATTTATTGTTAGATAGACACTCTGCTATTGCTATAGCAAAATGAAACACGCAATGATTTCACTAATAAAACAATTGGATCATAAGGCAAAGCACAGCTCGGCAGTTCCAACTGAGCCGAATACCCCAGAGCCAAGATCTGCATGGTCTCGTATTCCCAGTTGGAATTTCACCTTTCTCTACTCTTCCGCAGAGAAAATCATTGAAATAGCCTGCTAACAATACCATTACTGTCTCCTGAACTTGAGCCTTTGTTCCTTCCAGAGAAAAGACTGCTGCTGATTATGAATATTCCACTGTACAATTTCCATCAATTAATATACTACCGTGTTCTTATTATGGTATTAATAGCTTCTTGATTTACATTAGAAAGTATATATTTTACACCATGGCTAAAGCTATTTCTTCTCCTCTAACTGAAAGTGCTTAGGTAAAAAGAACTTATAATTTGGAAAATGGAGGTGGGGGTGTGTATGCGGGTAATTGCTTGGAAAAAAATATAGTCTAGTCTCCTCTCTGCTGGGGAATTCTTGGTCTCCAGGCAAGGAGGGCAAGACAGACAGTCCCCCCAAGCTTTGTCTGTGACCCTCCCTCTGGGGAGAGATGCTGAGCTGAGTGGGGGCATCACTGCTAGATCTATCCCCAAGGGTCCATGAGCCCAGAGTTTCAAGGAGCTTTTCACAAACACCCTAAGAGGCAAAGAAGGGCCGGGACTCCTTCTGGGTGACTATTACTAGGCAGGTGGCAGAGAAGACAAAAGGAATCCTGGAGGCTGAGACAGAAGTCCCTCTGGGTCAGGGAGAGGCCAAGCTTGATTTGTTCCTTCATCCTGTTGTGCAGGGAGCTGCCTGACCAGGTGGTCACACTCCCTCTGTCCTGAGGGCCTTATCTGTACAATCAGATAAAACTGTCCCCGTCTACTTTCCAGGTATGTGGTGGGAACTGAATGAAGCCCTGTGAGCACGCAGTCTTTCCTGTGATGACAGGAAGATGGCGGCACTCTGGAACGAAGGCTGGTGTCATGTCCCCTCACTCCCTGCTTCCCAAGTACATCCAGAGCCACAGATGTAGTGCACAAACACCGTCACAGTGTGGTGCAGGCCTTTCCCTGACCCCAGACACAGGGCATGAGCCCCCGCCACGGTGTCCTTTAGGTCTGCTCTAGACTTCTGCTTCAAAGGACTGAACATCCCCTGTTGGCTGATCGGTGGCGTGGACAGCTAGACCCATCTCAGTGTCCTGCTGCAGTTTTGGGGCTGCTTTACCTGCTGTAGCATTTACCAATGAATCTGGGAGAACCTAGTCCTGCTCCTGCCACTGACCAGCTGGACAGTGACAAGACAGCCTCCTCGCATCTCCAGACTGGAGCAGCACAAAGGACGGACGCGGGTCCCAGGGTGAAGTCACATGTGAGCCACCCTGCACCCCTTCCATCCCCAGACAGGGACGCTTGGCCCAGGGAGGGCTGGAGACGATGCACAAGTGGGGATGACGTCACACATGAATCCTTAGTGTCTCTTTTTACTGGTGCTGGGACTGAACCCAGGGCCTCGTGCAGGCCAACTGTGCACTATGGGGCTGAGCTACACCCCAGTCCACCCTTAGAAAACAAACTCTGTGACTAGACTTAAGCATTTATCTTATAAAAACAAACTCAGTGACAAAGACCTGGTGCTGGGGACTTGTCACCCTTAGCTGAATTTCTACTTGACCTATTTCTCTTATTTATGTTAACCTACAGGTGACCCCCATGTCATGTTTTGTCTTGAAATTGCTGTGGTTTAGCCCCTGTCACTTAAGCAGCTGCCTGTCCTTTCCCAAAATGTTCTCATAGTTCTGGAAGCATGAGGCAAGTCACAGAGTCCAGAGACGGAGGCTCCTTACACAGACTGGAGCACACCTGGCCACTGGGGGAGGCCCCTCCCCTTCCAAGCCCTAGTGTCTAGGAAGAGCCCTTGTGCACCCACATCTTCAGGTGCGGCTCTGAGCCTCAGTAGCAAATGATGACTGACAGGGGTGGGCTTTGCTGCATTTCTTGGAAAACTGTGTCAGGAACAATTAAATGATGAGACCTGGAAAGGGGACAGACATTCGCCTCCTGAGGTCATGTCCACACATGACCAGAGCCGTCCATGGAGCCAGTTCTGAAAAGCACCAGTCAGAGTGGCTGAGCTATTGAACTGCCAGGCCAATTCCCCACCAGGGCAGGCAGCCTTGGGCTATGTGGGGGCAGCGCAGTGGCTCTTTGCTTCCCTCCCGTTTAAAGCACTTTGCAGAGTCTCAAGCCCAAGGTAGAGATTCAGTTCAATGTCTGTGGATTGATTGATTAATTTAAAGCCCCTGAGAGATCTGGTAGGTTCACAGATAAAGCCAGACGAGCTGAGAATTTTCCTGTCTTCCTCAAAAGGAAAATGTTCAAGAAGCAGCCCCCTAATTGGAGATGATTTACATTTCTGTCTTGATCTCAGCATTGGAGGAGGGGACAAGACTCTCCATCAGCAACCACTGGGGCCTGGCTGGGAACAGCTCCCCGGCTGCAGCCTGCCACCTGGGTTCTCATCTGACACCTTCCAGGCTTGGACCAGCTTCTGTGGCCCCAAGATACTGTCTGGTTGTTCCGATTCTTAGGTTCAATAAGTCTTGGCTCCAATGTCACCTTTGTCATTTGCCAGTGGCCTAAGCACATCACTGAAACTCCCTGTGCCTCAGTTGCCCTGTTGAGAAGTGGGGATTTGAGTGGGCTCTGGAGACCAAGTGCACAGTACAGGATACTGGGCACAGAAGAGGGGACTATGGAAAGACCAGATGTGGTCTCCCCACACAAGAAACAGGACTCCAGGGGATGACCCTGATGCAGATGGCCCCAGGGCCCTTCCCAGGCAATCCACAGTCACTGGGCTCTTAACCTTTTGCATTTTGGTGGAGAGATGCCCCAACTTCATAGAGCAGTTTGACACTCAAAGGAGACTTCTTTTCAAAAAGCTGGCCTGCCAACTGCCACAAGAGACACAAACCAAGTCTCTGTCTCAAATGGAGTGTCTCCCCTGGAAAGAGATCTCTGGCTATTTGCTGAATTATATAAAGCAAAATGAACCCAAATGCATGGAGGATGGGGAAGGGAAAGGGGAGGAAGTTAATAATACCTGATAAATTCAATTTGCATTCCACTCTTGCTGTTAACCCAGTCTACATGGACTTTCCAAAATAAGCAGCCATTTGAAATCCTCCTGCAGGACAGACAGCCTTACACATTTTAAAACACCATCCCTTTAACAATCCAAACCACATTAAGCACAATGTGGTCTTAACTGGTTCTAGAATATTCTGATAGTGAAATATTTTCTGTTTCTGGGCCAGAACTGGTCATTTCTTCTTGGGAATATGATGTTTGAAAATCAGTTCCTCCTATTATAGATTTCTCCCTCAGCTTGTAGAAAATCCATGATTCCCTAAACATTGGTCTTTGAAAGCACATTGACTAAAATCTTCATGCTTAATTCATGAAGCGCAGTCTGGAGATTAGTGGAGCTGGACATAGACCAGGAATACTTTATCATATTCTAATAAGCAGAGGCTGAAAATTGCATTTCTAAAGCTACAGTATTAAAGGGCACACTGCAAAACATGACCCAAACATAACTCAGTAGTTTTACAGTGTCTGAAAGGGCTTTGATATGATAAAGTATGCTGACGAGGGGAATAAACACAACTAGAAATTTCTGAATTTAAAAAGGTAAAATGGGGGAGATTGGCAAACATTCAGTATATTCATGGAAATGTGTGTGTGTGTGTGTGTGTGTTATAAACTCATATATTGTGATTCCTAATAAACAAGTACTGACTGTTGAGTCACGCTGTAGAAGATCACTGTAAAACATAAAAGCAGGAGAGATGAAAGAAAATAAATAAAACAAGCCTAATGAGGTTAATTTGAAGGTTTGCAGAAAAATCTAAGTGTTGACTTTTCAATCTTTTTTAAAACAGGTCACCGGCACTGCTTCTGAAAGCAGAGAGCGAGCCACACGGCCAGCTCTGGTAGCAGGGTGCTTGATGGTGGACGAGGGGCCCTGCTCAGAAAATGGCGCAGCATAAAAGTCCTTGTAGTTCAGGCAAAAACTGTGGACAAGAGGGTGGCAATGTGTAAAAAGCAACCACAGAATCCAAAGACATCAAACAGCAGTGTGCATAACACCAAGCCCACGGCAGGCAGTAACAGTATCTGCCTAACTAACTGGCTGAGCAATGGGAGGGAGGAAGGAAGGAAGGAAGGGGAGAGAGATATATGAAGAAGCAGAAAAGCAATGGGAACAGGTTCCGTGCATGTCCTAAGAGCTCATGGGGACTTTGGGTCTATCCCACTAGGTGATTGCTAAGCTCTTGCCCCTCTGTAAAGGCAAGCACTGATGAAATGGACAAAGCACTAGGGCAGGAGCACTTTGCACAAAGGCAGTAGCTTCCAGATTGTAAGCACCTGGATACAATGACAGTTTCAGAATTTCCATACATAAGAGGTAGGGGACTAGAAATGGACTTTCTCGGCAAGGGATAGGGTGCTAGGGGTTCAAAGGACCGGTCTTTAAACTGCATCCGCAGAGCGAGGGCGTGGATATGGCTTAGACTGTATATTTATGAAGGAAGGTTTTGGGGTGTAGGTGGGGCACTTTGGAGATTCAGCTGATGATGTGTATACGTGACCCCTCAAAGCCAGCCCTCATCACTGCTGTGATCAGTGCAGAAAGACGAGAGGAGCCAACACCTGCAGATTTGTAATTTTGTCCTCCTGGCTATGTCTTCACCATGCTCTGCCATGCCATTAATCAAGCAAGGTTTGTCCTCTTTTTAGGAGGCCTTCTTTCTCTCCTGGCTGGCCTCTGAGGGCACAGTCTGTACTTCTCCCCCAAACAGGTGGACCTGGATATCAGCAAGCTCCACAGGTCTGGGTGGCCTCCCTACAGCTGGCTGGTCCTTGCTCACCCTGACGATCCCTGCCAACCTCACCTTTGGAAGCTGACCCAGCACCTCTGGTGTGTCCACCTGCCCCTCTGTAGGTTGCCACTGCCCCCAGGCCGTCACACTTCCATGGCACTGCGTGCTCATGAAGGGCCAAGACCTTGACAACTCAATCACTGCAGACCCAGGCCCAGCACAGAGCTGGGCCAGGCAGGACTCCAAAACATATCTGTTGTATGAAACCTGTGAACAAATGAAGGTGGTGAATTTCAAGTATCTAACCCAACAGGGAGACTGCAGATGCGGTCTTTGGTTTTGCATTCCATATTC
The DNA here is from genome assembly GCA_004024805.1 of Geosciurus inauris. Lineage (NCBI taxonomy): Eukaryota > Metazoa > Chordata > Mammalia > Rodentia > Sciuridae > Geosciurus > Geosciurus inauris. Next base: position 15,358 of record PVHX01007573.1, read on the forward strand.
ACATTAGGGAAAAAAATAAGTCTATTGTGCAGAATTATGTATATATGTCATATATGAGTATAGAAAATTTGAATATAAAAAATGAGCAGAAAGACCAAAGAATGAAGAACTACTCAAATCCCCACAACTTAGTACTTTGCCTTGCTCTTCGTATATACTCGACTCCCTTTGAACTCTCAAGTTCAACTTTTTCCACTCGATTGAAATCTGGTTTCTGACAGCTGCTCCTTGGGGAGTCATTCCAGGGCTATCTGAGTATGGTTCATATATCAAGGCATCCTTGTGGCTGGCCAAGAGGCCGATGGCCCTGCCTGCTCTAACCTGAGGACACTGCTTACCTTTAATAGGGAGCTGGGGGAGGGAGGAGGTGGAGACAGAGGGCTTCACCCTTGAGAGACGCGGCTTCCTACAGCCCCATCGTGGTGGAACGAGCACATTCACTGCAATGACATGGGAGGCCTAGATCAAGGCATGGTCCCAGCCTATGGTGTATGACACGTGTTAGGAGGAGACAGAGTCTGTTGCCGCCAGCTGGATGCATGAAAGCAACCAAGGAGACTCTCAGACATGGGTGAGGGAGAGCCGGTCCCAGTCTCAGGGAAGAGGGAAGAAGCATTTCCAGCTGCCCTTGCCCTCGCCGCCTCCCAAGTCTCATCCCCGCAGGGCACATGCTCTCTGACTCCAAATCTACCATGGCGGCAGCTACTGGCAAGACAAATGTGCCCCCCACTCTCATGGCAGGGTTTGCCAAACCTCCTGCAGCCACCTTCCTGCACTGCAGGCTCCAGTGTCTTCCCACATGCGGCTGGAGTCCTGGGCCAGGTCTCCGGCAGCAGAGATGGGAGTGCCATGAAAGGAAATCACACTGCCCTGAGAGGCCAGCCCTTCCCGTTCCCTTAATTATAATTCTTTACTTGCTATACGCATCGGCTGCTATTTAAATAAACAGTGAGGGATTTGAAACAGAGAAACTATGAAAATGAAATTGCTTTAATTTACATCCCCAGGGACTGAGGCTGTACAGTTCTCTGAATGCTAAATAAATAAATAAAAACGTAAAGAGCATCGAGTTGGAGGTAGCCTATGAGCTGGACAAGAGGACAAAGGAGCCACGTGTGGCCTATGACAACCTACTAGATCCCAAGCTACCCATGTCATGTCCAGGGTTCTGTTAAATACAGAATGCAGAACCGCACTGGGAATATCAGCACATTCAAGAAACAACAAGAGCAGGTGGGGAATACTGTGGTTTACGTCGCCTAACACGGTGAGCTGGGGCAACCTGAAGACTTGGGCTCTCCTCAAGGGTTGTGTACCATGGCAGGTGCACAGGGTCGGCTGTGTGCCAGCAGCACTAAACAACTGGAGAGCCTGGGAGGGCCGCCCTCACGCTTCCCCATCAGGCATCAGGTCGCATGGCCAGAGGGATCAGATTTTCCTGGAGTCCTGGCCCAGTTGTCTTTCCCCTAGGTCTCTGACAGTGGGAAATGCCAAAGATGACCTAATTTGGGTTCCGCTCTGCTGGCGACTGCAAGAAGAGTCTGGGGAAATCTCCAGGACTGACCGCAGCACCTCACAGGGCAACATGAATTCCTGCATGCACACGGGCATGCGGACTTTCTCCCTGCATGGAGCTCAAAAGGGCATGAAGATTCCAAGAGAGAAAGTTGAGGGCGGGTCAAGGGATGGGTGTTAGTAAGCCAGGGGAAGGAGAAGGTGGGAAGGGACTTCATCATGCGCTTGCTGCAGACTTCCTGAACATTCTCACGTCTCCTCAAGTACGGTTTCCCATGTGGTGGGAGAAGAAATTGAGACTCCTACAGTGTTTCTGGGGACAAAAGCTGGATATGGTGATGGTGGGATTCAGACACAAGCAAACGTTATCCATCCCTGACTCTAACGGTGAGGGAAGAAAGAGCTCTTTCATTTGTGTGCAGCTTAGAAATCACAGCCAGCTGCCCACAGGCGTGCAGGACATCTGTGGCCTGTGCTTCTGTGGGCTCTGTCTGCCTCACCTTTGCTCCTCTCTGAGTCTCTTGGGATGTTGTTGAGTGGTTGCATTTTTCTCTGTAGCCGGCAGTTGTCTCCTGTATCACTGCGAAGATGCTGCTGTGCTCAGGGTCCTCCCACCAGCTGCAGCAGCAACGTCTCTGGGAGGCCGCAGAGGGTCCTGGCTTATATGTCCATTCCTCAATCTGGTACTGTGGCCAAAGGTTGGGGGCTGTGTTTGCTCAGAACACTACACTGGCAGTGGTGGCTGTGATTTGGTGATTGACAGTCCCATCTCTGCCACAAAGAGGTAGAAATGTACATCTCAAGAGAAAATGGGGTCCTGTGAATGATACACAGTGATGGGGAAAGAGGCTGGGCAGACAACACTCTCCTTACAACAGTGGAAAACCAGCATGAAGTGACACTCCGGAGGATGAGGCCATCCAGGGCTGCCTGGTGTGCACCAACTCCCAGTGGCCAGAGCATTCATTTTACCTCTGCCCTGGCTAGATAGCTTCCCTATTTACCTGGGTGCATTAGTGCCAGGACTAAAGGGTATACTTCTTGGCCTCCCTGGAGGCGGACTGGTGGTCCAGCACCAAATCATGACCAAGGAGAAGGAGGCTGGAGAGTTGGCTAGGGTTTTTAGAAGGCTCCTTGAGAGGGAGAGGGTCAGTCCCCTTTCTCCCTTCATGCTGCCTGGTCACTGTGGATCAGTGGGTTACCCTAAGATGGAAGCTGTGTGACAAAGGAGAGAAGGAGCCAGGGTCCCTGATGACTGTGAGTGGCCTGACCAGCCTGAATGGCGGATTCTGTATGATGGTTGGATCTTGTCAGCAGCATTCAAATGCCACACGTGAAGTTGACACCTGGGCTCCAACTGAGGCCTGCCATGACCGGCCAGGCCCTGTTTGCCAGCCCTAGCTGTAATAAGTGATGATACAAAGGAAGCCTCCACCGAAGCTTCCTGCCCCTTTCCTTCCCCCGCTCCTTGTCTTCCTTTCTCTTCTTGCTTCAGCTGCCAGGTTCCCTGAGAACCAGAGGATCCTCTGAGGATCCCAAGACTTGAGAAACAACTCCTGGTTCTAACCACATCAGGTGTTTCCATTCTTATTGCTTTTGTAACCTTCGTGTGTGCGTCTTCTTAATTCAGGGATTCTCAAGAAACTGTGTTTAGTTCAATATGCTGGGGACGCTTGGTTGTTTATTTCATATGGCGGTTCCCTTCCCCGATCCCAGCTACCAGCAGGATACACTTGTTTTCTACCTGGTGAAGTAGACTCTGACTTCTGAACAATGAGCAGTCAAAACAAAACAAAATGGAACCAAAACACATCCATTGTGCCTGAAGCTTCCCTGACAACCAGGCGTTTTTAACACCATAGTGTTCTTATATCCACATATGTACATCATATATTGTAATACGAAATAGATATTGACTGAAGCTGAGGTGAATATCCACATGTATTGACCTCAGAGGTAAATATTGACTGAGACAAAGGTAAAATCAATGCTTACCTTGAGGGATAATAAATCTGGATATCTATTGAAATAAGAAGTCAATAGGCGCATTGTTACAAACACTTGCGGTCGTAGTCACCTGAGTGCATTCCTGCAGCGAGTGGTCAGGGGCTGCTTTCTAGAGAGCTGGGGACAGTGGCAGCAGCTCACACAGGCTGCACCAATGCCCTTTTCTCCGTTTTCTGTTTTGTCACCACCTAGCACCCCCCAGGCACACGCATCGGGCAAGCCACCTGTGAAGGGGACCAGCCATAGTCTTCAGGAAGCAGCTCGGGAATCAGCTGCTCCATGCTGCCCACTGGCATCTGTCCTCCCATCTCAGAGAAGACAGACAGGGTCATCCTCGCCACAGAACTTGCAAGCTGAGATGCAAACCCAGGGATCCCACTAAGGTCACAGAGACAAACGCAAAAGCACGCATTCAAAACCCAGTTGTCTGAGGTTAAATTTGGCATGTGTCCCTTAATACACACTATAAACCTGTGACTAGAGGAGACAGAGGTAAGGGGCAGGGAAGGAGGTATGGAGAGTGGAGGCCTGCTGCAGACAGGCCTTCCAAAAGTGACCTTCAGGGGCCTGACCTCCCAATCACAGTGGGTCCTCACCAGAGGCTGTTTGGATGCAGCCGTTTGATATGATTTCGGTCAAATGAACAGGTCAGGATAGGTCTACCAGGGGCTTCGGGAAAGGTACCCTTGTTCCCAAGACAGACACAAACAAGAGTGGTGTCTGTTTCCTCCAGCAACACGCCATCTGGTCAGGGATCTGGAATTGCTGTCACTCCCACAAACACGCTGGGGAGGGAGCCTCGGACTGAGGAAGACCTGGCAGGGAATCTCAGAGGAGAGAAGCCAGAGCAGGACAGGTGGGCTCTGCATCCACCCTCTTTAGACTGGGTGAGGTGCACATTTCCAAACTACAGGGGCCGCTGTCAGTTGAGCCTCCTGCTTTCCGCAGCCCAGGGCAGCTCGGGTGACATGAGTAGGCCCCGTGTCACTCCCCATGTGCGCATGCAGGAACTCGGATTTGGGGGATGTTCAGTGTGAACATGCAGCAACTAGCACTGGGTGAACTCTGGAGCCTGAGTTCTGCAACCACCCAAGGCCCTCCTCCCACGGAGACCTGCACCACGAGCTCCCGGAAGTCAGGTTCTGCAAGTGAAACCCACAGGAAATGGGTTCATCTCCTCCACCTAAGCTCACAACTCCTTCACGCAAAGCATGAGACGTGTCCTCTCAATGCTTTCTGTCCTCCAGGGCCTTGGTTTTCATAACTGTTTAATGAGCTACAAGACATCTCTCTTGTCCTTAACACACACATTCAAGGGGGACCTGGTTATGCCTCCCCAACTGGTGCTTTTCACCAAGAAATACACATGATGCTTTCAACTCTCTCTGCCCAACCTGCTTCCTAGACAACCTTCCCTCCTCCCAAGCCGGGACCATCCTCTTAAGTCTCCAGTGAGCAGCCCAAGTGATGCTAGGGTTGAGGGTGTTCAACCTGACCGTGGCCATCTTGGATCTGTCCTGCATGCCGGGTGTCTCTCAACAGACCTTGATGGACCTCTAGTAGGAGTACCCATCGCATGACTTTCCTCAGCAGTCCTTACTGAGTCCCACCACACGTGGCTGACTGCTAACTTATGTGTCCCCTCCATGAGGGAAGGAATCATACTTTACTTGTTTCTGGGGGTCCTAGAAGTCTATCTCTGGGCCTGACCCAGAGAAGTAGCAGCACAAAATATGCTGCATGTTCACAGAGGTCAGGGGCCACGGAAGATGTGCTGCCATGCGCAGTGAGAGCCCACACCAACACCTGAGGGAAGGGCCACTGGCTCCGGTTCCCATCGTCTCTCACCTTCCAGCTGAGAAGCAGCGTCCTGGTTAACATGCACATTTCTCATTCTACAGGAAGTAGACAGGCAGGCACGAAAGGCCAGTAGGCAGGTAACAAAGAGTTAAAACAGGGGAGCTCAGAGCCACAAAGAGTCACATAAATAGTAAGTTCCATTTCCACAGTCACAAGTCTAGTTTTGCAGGAAGGCAGGGTTTCTGATCACCAATTACAGGTTGCCTTTATGCCCTGACTGGAAACTAATGCTGAAACAACCGCCTGCCCATGTGGCTGCTTGGAGGTGACCAGGGGCAACGTGATGGGGCACCGATGAGTGGCACGCCTGCTGGGTGGACACCTGTGAGCTACGTCCAAGAAGGAGCAGCCGAGCAGGACAGCAGGCCACATGGAGCTGGGGAGGAGGCCTCAGTCGCTCTCATGGCACCAGCAGGGCAGTGGTGATTGCCAATGAAGTCATGATTAGATGAATCAGGTGGGGGGGCCGCCACATGTCACCACCAAGGAGCATGGATGAGGAATGGCCCGGAACACCCTTTGTTTTTGTGTTTCTCTACTGCTCCTCCCTTCCCCCACTTTACCTTTCACCTTCTGCTCCCTCCTTCACAATTACCACAAAAAGAAATTATTAAAAAATAAGAAAAAGGCCTGGCGCATGCCTGTTGTCTCAGCAACTCAGGAGGATCACAAATTTGAGTCCAGCCTCAGCAACTTGGTGAGGCCCTGAGAAACTAAGCGAGAATCTGTCTCAAAAATAAATAAATTAATTAATTAATTAATAACAAAAAGACTGGGTATGTGGCTCACTGGTTAAGCACCCCTGGATAGAAAGGAAGAGGAAGGAAGGAAGGAAGGTAGGTAAGGAGAAAGGGAGGGAGGGAAAGAAAAAAAAGAAAAAGGAAAGAGCACTCCATGTGCTTTATAGTTCCCTACAGAAATACTAGGCTCACTGCTGCCAGTACGGAGTGCTGGAACATAGCTGACTGCAGGAGAGACAGAGGCAAGACTGAGAGAATCTACAGGGGCCTGACAAGACCAAAATAAGGTGGGAGATGAAGTCAGTGCCTCAGTATGGAGGCCATGTTCCCAGGAGGAGGCTCTGCAGAGTGGCTGCTGAACAGGCTGGAGAGCAGGCACAGGAAGTCACGGCCTCTCCCTCTCCCCTTCCTCCTCCTCTAGCGCCACCACTACTGTGACCACAGGGAGACCTGTGCCTCTGCAGGAGCTAGCAGAGATCTAGCTCCTGACGCCTGGTAGGTGCCATGAGTGATGCTTCCTGAACCGGTGACATGCTCCCAGTAGATGTTAGTGGCATCAGGAGGTACCTGGGACACCCCGACAGGAATGAACACCAGATAAAGACTCAAGGGACTGAGTGACCTCACTTTCTCTGAGCCTTGATGTCCTCATCTAGGAAACAAATGGACTAGCTGGTCCTCAAGGGGACTTTTGTACATCCTATGATTCCAGCAGTGCAAGCGTTTCACTTACGTCCATGATCTGCATCAAGCAAGATATAAAGCCACTTCAAAAATAACCTTCCAAGAACAAACCAGGGCAGAGTTTGCTGTTGAATTGAGACTTTCCTAGAGCAAGCCTCCTTAGGGTATGCACTAAGCACTTTACCGCAGTCACCCTCAGGAAGCCAGACTGCTGGGACAGAGCGGGGAGGGACTGGGAGTTACTGGCCACATTATATTGTTATACTGGCTACATGTACAAACATGTAACAACAAACTCCTTCATTATGTACAACTATAACAGTGCACCAATAAAAAATGTGGAAAGTTAAAAAAATAAGAAAAAAAAAAAAAGAAACCAGACAGTCGTTCAATGCAATGGTCTGAATCTCCACCATCTACACTGAAAAACCCCGTCAGGTCGCCTGTGTGCCTAGTGCCCAGCCCACTGAAACTCAGGGCTACTGGTGTCGGGAGAGCATTTCCTGGGCTTCCACTGGGAGCCGCTCAGGGGTCAGCTCCCCTTCTCTGCTTCGCTGGCCAGCTCAACCCTCCAGCCCCAGCAAGGCAAGGGGTCAGGGCCACGGGGCAGTGCTCGATAGCCACACAGGGCGGGACACGGCCTCCTAATGCCCAGCTGAGCTGCACAGTCACTTCCGTGTCTTAGCTATTTGCCTGGACTTCAGAAGAGCAGGTGAAGTCCTTTGTAAACACTCCGATCATCTCCAGGAGGGAAGCCAGCTTTATTTATGTGACATAAGTCAACAAGCAGAAAAAGGATGTCACTTAAGAGACTTCCTGCTTTCTGGCAGCAATGAATCAGCATTCAAGGGATGATCACTGGAAGAGGCCCTGGCAGGAGGATTGCCACTGGTTCAAGACAGCGCTTGCCATGCGACCTGAGGGACATCCATCTCCCATTCCTCCAAATAAGGCCACAGCCTCGACAGTGCTCCTCTCTCCTGGGGCCACTTCTGCTTCCCAAACCCAGTGCCTTTAAATGCCCCACATTTGGTGTCAGAGAGGATGACAGTTCTGCGGATCAACAGCTCTGTTTACGGTAACCAGGGGAGGGTGGTGCATGAACCGAGGGTGCCCGGTGATTGCTTGTTTTCCGGATAATCAATAAGACACTTATCCTGAAAGATTCATGCGACTTTGGAATCAATTATGAATGGGATGATGATAAAACTCTGTAGGAGAGTCGCTGGATTGTTGTCTTTAAAAATTCTTTTCAGAGTTATGCTCCATCTCGGTGGTTTCCCTGAAACGTTATAGAACTTTTGAAACGAATGCTAAGCATGTGATGCCATTGTCAAAGAGCAGCAGGGCCTCATGCCTTCATGGGGTCTTTCAAAATTTAGATGCTGTAGAATCTCAGGATAGGAGCGTGTAGGGTCAAAAGGGGGAAGGGACAACTTCATGGAGGATAAAGAGGGACGCCCTGTGGTACACAGTAGAAGTAGCATGAATTTACTTGTTTATTTGTTTGTTTGTTTTCATGACCAAGGACTAAACTCAAGGCCTTGTGCATGCTAGGCAAGTGCCCTGCCACTCAGCTAAATGCCCAGCCCTGTAGTGGCATGAACTCGAGACTCCAAAGAACCTGAATCTGGAACTAAGCCTCCACTAATTACACAGATGGGTGACCATGGGTACATGACTTAGCCTTTCTAAATCAACATTTCCTCATGTCAAAAAGATGATAATGGAATCTTCATGAGAGGATTAAAGATGAAGCTAAAGTATCTATGTGAAAGGGTGACTACATCCCAAATATGAGCAGCCGCCCAACAAGTATTCTTTATTCCTGATACTAAAACTCTCCCTTGGTCACCTTGAGCAAGTTACTGAATCTTTCAGTCACTATCTTATTTCTAACTTGGAGGTATGAACGTGCTGCCAGGCTGTTGGGGAATTAAATTAGACATGACTGGATGAGCCTGACTAGCATGTGACTAGAGACACAAAACTCAATGAACATTCCGGGAAATCTAGGCTCACCCCCATATTAATAAGGAAGCAAACCAAGGCTTGGGAAGGCTGATCTCAGCTCAGGTCACTGGAGAGTTATTTCATGAGGAAGCCTGGCCTGAGTCTCATGAGGGGAAGGAAGATCCACAGCTTAGATGGGAGCAGGAGAGATGTGCGGATAATATGGAAGGTGAGTGGCAGGGAGAGCCTGGGCATCACAGCGAGGTGCATCATCCTAACTGGGAAGCCGCTCACATCTGGGAACAGGGCAGGGGCAGGAATTAGGCCTCTTGGGAGGGAGTAGAGCCTGGGCTGCACATAGACAAGGAGACTGTGCTGTGCAGGAACTTGGAGGAGGATGCTCAGTCAAGGAGCCTGGTGAGACCACCACAGGGATGATAAGAAGGGAAGAGAGCAAAACACAGAGACCACCCCCCATCCCCAGCTGTGGATATAACACTGAGTTCTGGCTATCAGTGGTCCATCTGGGAGGTCTAGGAGAGGATCCAGCTTGGGGAGCTGGTCCAAGGCTGTATGGGTGCACCCCACAACTAAGAGGCCCACCCTAAAGATACAGATGGCTAAGGAACCCCCAGCCTCCTGGCCAGCACAGGTCAATGGTCTCCACTCAGCTCAGGCTCCCACCGAGGGGAGAATGGCTGTCAGGGCCCGGCCTCCTCTTGGCCCTAAATAGACCAACATTTGGCCTGAGTGTGCAGATTACTTTTATGGGCCACACCATTTAAACTGTCCCTGTGGTAAGAAATAGCCCGGGGGTGGTCGGAACCACAGCCTTGTAAACCTGACACTATATTTAGTTCACACAGGCACGGCTGAAGAATTTCTTTTTAGGTTCAGGTTTTGAGTAGCAGGTCCATAACTGCCTTTGAAAAGGCCAGGGGCTGAGGTCACAGCAGAATGGGGAAGTAGGCCAGGCTGTCACCGCACCTTCTGGCATCTTTACCAGCAGCCCTCAGGCACGTCCGCTGTGGGTCAAACCCACTTTGTGCTCTGAGGCAGGAGGAAAATCCAAAGAATGGAAAATTCTCACAAAATAATGTTCTGAGGTATTATTGGTGACATGTACCAAAGTGCACAAACATTGTGGGTACAGCCTGAGGAATGTGTGGGTGTGTAGCCACCCATGGCATAGAGTCACCAGGTCAACATGGAGAATGCCCCTGCACCAGAAGACCAGCCCTTGGCCAGGTCGTCGACGGCTCTGACTCCTCTGGCATAGAGAAGTCCTGGCTGTAGGTGACCTTCACACAAATGGTGTCAGGAGTTTGCACTCTGCCGAGTGTCTGGCTTCTTTCCTCCAGCAGCACGCCTGCCTCTCAGACTTCACAATGCATGGAAAGATCACACCTTGGTCCTTGTATCAGGCTCCCACTGCACACCAGGCTCAGACCACTCCTCAGGTCTAATCCTCACTGCCAGCTCAGCAGGGAGGAATCATTGGTCCAGCTTTACTGACGAGGAAATGGATGCTAACCGAGATGAAGCGACGTGGCCCAGAACCCAAAGTCTAGAAATTAGTGCACAGGGTTCTGGGTCCAAGTGTCTGGATTCTAAAGTGCATCCTTTTGTCTTGGCCAACTTGCTTTCCACTTTTGACTTTGTAGTTGGCAGTATTTCATGAAAAGCCCTTCTCACTGTGTCAGTCACACTGTACATGGCCAAAGTATTAACTAGGGTGCCGATGATAAAAGATATGATAATGATTATCCCGGGCCCAGGGTTAACATCGAGAATGCAGAAAGGATCAGGCCCAACTCAGTCCTGGGCCTTGCGAATCTTATAACTAACTCGGTGCAGAAGACAGAAAATAAACATGCAAACGACTTTATAATTGCATACTGTGACCACAGAGGGAAAGGACGGGCTGCTTTGGGCCACAGTGACTGGCCAAACTTTGACAACATTTCTGCAATGGCTCTTTCCTCTGGGAACTGCTGGAGAACAAGACAGCTGGGGACCTTCAGCAATGTCACATAACAGTTATGCGAAGATGCCTAAAATATTCCCCCCAATAGGTGTGCAACACAGACCCGCTCTGCTCATAAGCCCTGCACCCAAGGCTCAATTACATCTGCAGTGGACTCTTCAGAAGAAGCATTTAAAACGCAGCTTCGCCCTTGACTCTGGATTCTGCATGTCAAAAGCACTTAACTCAAACCCTCTGGATTACCAACACCACATCAGGGCAGCAGTCCCGGACCAGACACCCCCTCCCCATGCTGTGACATTGACGGCACTTGCATTATCATTATGCTATCACTGAGTCGGTTCCCGCTTGTGAAGATGAGCTTGGGACCCTGACATCCCAGGCCTCTCCTCAAGGAATTGCTGCCAAGTACATCTTGCTGCAAAACCTACAAGCCACATTTCATTTGATGACCCAAAACTCTACTTCAGAAAAAAATTTAAAAAAAACAAACAAAAAAACTCTTGTATACAGAGTCACAAAGAAGTGATTCTGGCCGGGCGTGGTGGCTCACACTTATAATCCCAGCACTTTGGGAGGTTGAGACAGGAGAATTGCGAGTTCAAAACCAGCCTCAGCAACAGTGAGGCGCTAAGCAACTCAGTGAGACCCTGTCTCTACATAAAACACAAAATAGGGCTGGGGATGTGGCTCAGTGGTCAAGTTCCCCTGAGTTCAATCACCAGTACCAAAAAAAAAAAGTGATTCTGGTGTCCACTGACGATGTTGCTGACACTGATAGGTGAGGCTGAGAGTTAGTGCAGGAAGCAAATCTCAGTATTGTCAGAATGACTGTTGAGGTGACAGCACCCCCTCTGGAGCCAGCTGGACCCTCTCTTGGGAGGACCAACAGCCAGTCACTGCCCCAGTTCTTGCTTAACCCCTCTGCTCCAGGCAAAGCTGCTGCCTGCGTTTACAGACCAGGTTATGACAAAACTAACAAGGACAAGGGCTTCAAGAACAAGAGTCCCTTCCCTGGAGGCCTGTCTTCTTCCAGAGGCCTGCTCAGGGAGGGGAAGGAAGAAATGGCCAGCACTGTGCACCTTCCTGCCTCTCTTGGCTACTATTAAATGTGCTCTTGGCACTTAAGAGGGTGGCACTCCAAGTGCAAGACCATTCTCTTCTTCTTCCTGCCCCCAGGCCCCGAGAGTCCCAGCACACAGCAGGTTCCCTGTACCTTAGTGGAAGGGCCTCGCATAACCGACCTACACAGGTCACTGGGCCACTTGGCAACTGGGGCAGAATTAGAATCCTCGAACGGGAGCTGTTGGGAACCCTGGCTGTGCCCAAAGTGATGAGGACCTCTCTGTTCAACCACGAAGAGCCACCAGCTGACCAAGAAGTGGGTCACCAGCTACCTACTACAAGTGACAAAGCAGAGAAGCCTGCATCCGGTGGAGGTCGGACCCCTTGACCACCTACAGATGGATGACAGTTTTGGGAAGCTGTCGTTGGTCCCAAGAGAATTAGAGACAGAGGGACTGCACCGTTCGTCACAAAGCTGAATGTGTCCGAGTGCTGAGACTGCCCTTACACACCAGAGGGTGACTGAGATCAGCCAGGCACTGTCAGCTCACATGTACAACAGGATCTTTGGAAAAATCTCGGCGCATCAGAACACACGAACACGTCCTGTAGATCAGGAATGTGCTCTGACGGTGCCTTGGCATCTGTGTTACCACCATTAACATTTTCTACCTATCATCAACAGTGTCCTCCAACAACAAGTGTGACGTGACCCAAGAGTGATTGCAAGTAGAGATCTCACTTTATTTTTAACTTCACCTGGCACACTTTGCCCATGTATTGACCACTTAGGAACATTCTTCTGGCCGTAAAGCCAATCAATAATGCACTCGTGCAGGACGTAACTGCACATTTTCTGCTCACGTAAGTCTGTAGATGATGAGGGCCGATTACAGTGAGAGAAACCAAAGATGTCCGTGCCTGCCGCGTTCCTCCTCAGAGGACTAGCCTGAAAACCATCTCTGCCTTGCCTACAAATGAAATATTTAAAACAATGTTTTGATGCCCCCAAGTTATACCTGACATATTTGTCGATTTTCAGACGCTGGGAGTGATTAGATTTGGGGGTCAGGTACTTTAAGGTCATCTTGAGACCACACATTTTAATTTCAAATGGAGGGCGATAAACCTGATAAGCAGAACTTTATAAAATAAAAGGATATGAAATCAACTTACACTACTAGTTGGTATGGGGGAAAACTTCTGTATTAAGTCCTGTCACTTAAAGGTAGGGAACCTGGTGTTAGGAGAGGGAATCTCTTAACCTTGATAAGTTAAGAGACCTACACGGCACACTGGAGACATAGCTTCGATCCACGGGGCGCAGGGATTTCTAATGGGGACAGGAGGAGAAGCGTAAGGGACTCTGGTTTCATGTTTCAAGACATTTCTGGGTAAAGAACGAATTCCTAGGAACAGGAACATATTCCTGTGTCTCAATAATCTAGAAAGATTCTAACCATAACGTGGGTGATGATGAGACCTGCAGCCAGGTGGGCACAACTCAAAGGGTTAAAGACAATGTGGTGGCCTAGAAGTGCTTTTAAACTCAATTAAAATAAAACCGGTTCCTGTTAGTTTTTCCAATCCAGATTTAAGACCCATTTTGTATTATCTATTCATATGAAAAAGGGTGCAGCAATTGGATTTTGAGTTATGCTAACCCATTTTCTCAGCTATAGAAAACGCTGGCTTCCAGCCCAATGAATACAATAGCCACATGCTCAGACCCTTAATTATCTAATAAATGTAGTGTCATTTTAGCAATTAGTTCAAATGACCATACGTAACTTTTTTCATTTATAAGATCAGAATTGTAAATATTTTTTAAATACTTGTTAGGGACATACCCCACACGCTAAGGATCTACATCCACAATTAACATCTGCAAATGACCGAGAAAGCTTTTAATTCCAAAAAATGTTTCTTAAGCCACCAATCCAACTCAAAAATGGCCACAGGCTGATTTTCATGTGATAAGTTCACAAATCCCCCTTAGAAATCTATGCAGCTAGACTTCCAACCAGGAATCCCCACCAGGGTGGGCAGGTGCCACCAGGGGAAATGACAAGATGTGCTTGGAGGCGGAGGGGCAGGAGGGGCAGAGAGGGGTTGAGGCCCATGCTCTGAAGGAGGATTCATTCCAGCAAATGCCACCACAAACGACCTTATGAAGTGGAGAATAATTTGAAAACTTCTCACACAAGACTGCTCTTTCTCCTCATTTTCTCACCACTGTGCTCTCCATGGAGCTGAATTTTAACATGAAATCCTTCACGTCCTCTGCAAACCAGATAGTGTCGCAGTTGCTTCTATAATTTACTAATAGCAGAGCTTTTAAATTATAAAGCTAATGCTGCAGAAAAGCATGCTCATGCTAAAGGGATTGTTTCTGTGCCATTTGTTCAGTCCAGCCACTTGACAATCTGTCCATGAGAGGGACCACGGGCACCTGCCCGGAGCCCTCGTGTGTGAGGGGCCCGCACAGATCCAAGGGGGTGCTGTTCCTTGGGAATCACAGAGGCAAGCAATCTTCTAGGGTTTCTCGGCATTGACTGAGACCCTCTTGTGGCAAAGAAAATGGCAAATATGGCCTGTGCTTTCCAAGAGTCCGCAGGCTGGTGCAGAAACCAGGACCCAGGAAGAGCAGGCAGCTGCCACACCTTGTTACCGTGCCTTAGTGAGAAGAAGCCTTCAAAGCCCTGGTGCTATTTTAGGACTGAGGTCTCTGCATTGGAGCAAATGCAGGGAGACACTTCTCCTGGGTTTCTGTGAGTCTGCACGGCAGCTAAATTTCAAGCTCAACCATGCTCCTTCTCATGCCTACCCCAGACCAGAAGGCAGATGGTATTTGTTTTCTAAAGCAGAAAAGGTGGAGACGCAAAGCTTCCTCGCCCTTTCCACCTGTCATGATAGAGAGATGGTCTCTATACACCTATCACTTGCCAGACCCACACAGTGAAGTTCAGGGCTTGCCTAGCCAGCTTCCTCCTCCTTCCTGGGATGCAGCCTCCACATTCCCACGGCACCACCACCCTGTCTGCGGTCTCCCCACTCCGAGTCTCATCTGCTGCTGCTTCCTGTCCCTGGCTTATCTTCAAGACAGTTGCACATCTGAAGAGCGCCATCCCCTTCTCTCTCAGGCTCCTCCAGCCTGGGCTTCTCGCTATCTCACCTGGTGAACGGTATGCCCTTCAACTTGGCGCAGGTGTCTCATCTTCAGAGCAGGCTCAGCCTTCCTGTCTCACCTCTTTTTCTATGGTGTCCATACCCTAAACATCTCTATCACTTGGCTGTAGTTCACTTACCTATCTAGCTCCTTGACTCAGCTGTGAGTCAAGAACAAAGCAACAGCCAGGTGTGAGAGTATACACCTGTGACTTCCAGGGAGGCTAAGGTAGGAGGATTGCCAAGTTTGAGGTCAGCCTCAGCAACTCTGTGAGACTCTGTCTCGAAATAAAAAAACAAAAAGGACTGGTGATGCAGCTTGGTGGCAGAACAGCCTTGGGTTCAAACCCCAGTAGTGCCCCTACCCCCACAAAAGCAAAACATCCCCTTTCATCCCTAGTACTTGATAAAGTAACAGCACAAAGCAGCAACTTCACAGTCGTTCCTAAATCATTAAGTGTAACATCTCCAAAATATTAAAAACAGGAAAAAGGACAAGACCAGAAATGGGAGACCAAATGTGATGGACAGGCCATCAATATGCAAAAGGAAAAAGAAACCAACCCACCAATGCCAAGGAAGCACTGAGACGATGCTGAAGAGGTGTGATCCCCCTGCAACGATCACTTCTTTTGTGATGGGAGCTTCTGAAAGGGATAAAGCTCATGATAATCCTAACGATCAACAGAGCTGCAACAGCATTGCAAGGATATTCATTCTTGGTTTGTTTAAGTTTGCCTCACCGCGAAACCTGCTCAGAACCAGACATCCCGTGGCATGGACCCCCGCTCCAGGTGTCAGGAATGCAGTGCCGGAAGCTGCACAGGACACCATGCTCACAGAAAGCCAGAGCTTCTGTTCATTTTCAGTAACTTATAATGTCGATGCATCGTATTGATCGTCTCCCAAATGACCTATAGCTGCAAACGAATTTCACACGGTTCATAACAACTACCTCTTTGTGTCTATGCATTTTAGCAAATTTGATGCGTGGGTGTATCTATAAAATATGTTACATATAATTTGTTATTCTTACATATTCATAATATATAAATATAAAATTGAATGTCAAGAGACTACCAGTGAAAGATTATTTATTACACGTGTAAGATGCACACGTGTAATCCCACCAACTTAGGAGGCTGAGGCAGGAGGATTGCAAGTTCAAGGCCAGCCTCAGCAACTTAGCAAGGCCCTACGCAACTGAGTAAGACTCTGTCTCAAGATTAAAATATTAAAAGGACCGGGGGTGTGACTCTGTACTAAAGTGCCCCTGGGTTCAATCCATAGCACTGACTGAAAAAAACAATTTTTTTTTACAAAAAGGTTATTTTTAATTGTCAAAAAGGAAAAAAAAAGCATCATTAAGAACTTAATCAGGGGCTGGGGATATAGCTCAGTTGGTAGAGTGCTTGCCTCGCATGCACAAAGCCCTGGGTTCAATCCCCAGTACCAAGAAAAAGAACTTAATCAGTGCATATTATCTCACATTGAGCTCAGATATCATCTAAGTACTTTCTGAAGCAGGTGGTCTGATGATGTTGCCCTAATTATCATAAAATGTCTGTAAGAACAAAAGGATGTGGTGCTTTTTTTCCCCGCTTTTGGGACCTGGACCCACACGACAAATGTTCTTGTGAAAGTATTCATTAACAAATCTTGGTTGTCTGGAAGAACTGTGGTCTTCAGGGGCCATTTGATAGCAAAAACCATATTTGAACACATTCTGTCAAAGTCAAGTCATGAAACTGAATCACCAATGGCACAAGCCCCAGGGAGGTCACCAGTGCATGCCTGAAACTCAAAGTCACATCACTGACATTCCCTAGCAAAAGAGTCTCAAAGTGCAAGGTTCCCCAAGCCCACTAGGGTGCTGGAGTCAGAGGGAATGCCAACATTTGCCATTTATAATCATCCAAAGAGGGCTTAAGGAAGGTGCAAAGGATGAACATGGTTACAATCACCCTCTTTTAAATGGTTTAACAACCAAAACTCAGAGTGGTTAAGTAAATTGTCCAAGGTCACTCAGCTGGAAGATAGAAAGGGTGGGGCCTTGACTTACAGCTGGTCACCTCCAACATGGAGAATCACGCTCAGGGCTGCGTGAACTTGTTTCCGGGTGAATTCAGGGCTGGGTGAAAAGTGAGACAGTCAAGTGAAGAGCCAGGTGTTAGGCCTCCTTTCACCCAGGGTGGCAGGGATGGCACTCAGAGGACAAATGCTGGAGGTTTGGTTCTGAAGGGGACTAAAATCTGAACAGGATTTAGGTACGCGCACACACACACGCACACACATGCACAACCTTCCCTGAATCCAAAGGACTAGCAAGTAAGCCATTCAGCAGATCCCCTCCCTCCTCTTGCCTCCTTGGAAGGTGCACAATCCCCCAGCTGAGGTTGGGTTTGGCCACAAGCCAGCACTTTGGCCAATGAGTGAGGGCCATACTCAGTCTGCGTCTGGCCCTCGGAGGACACAGGTGAGGCCTGTCAGCATCAGGGCAAGAAATGTGTCCTAACTCTCCAGTGCTCCTCCAAATGAGGTAGGTGAGGCGAGGCCACCACAGGTGACATGCAGACCAATGGCTGCACTGTGGCGCTTTGCTGTTGAGCAAGCTCGCTAAGCCACGGTGAGGATGAAACGCAGAAGCAATGGCCGCACAGATGGCTTCGTGGGGAGTGAGCAGGGGCTAAGCTGGGGGATCACCAGGACAGGAAGAAGACGCCACGCCCGCTGTCGTTTCTGTTTCTGTGGTGCTCTGTGGCACCCAGGGCCACGCCCCAGCCCTGCAAGTCAGCATTTCTAGGTGGTCTCTGCTTGCGAGGTGCAGGCTTCACCACCTACACTTCAAAAATGAAAACAGAAAAGCATCTGCCTCAGAAGGTTCTAGAATGAGGGACACGAACACTCTTCAAAGCCCAGAGCCCCCAAAGAAGGAGAAACATGTGGCAGGAACAAACAGAAACCATATTGCAGCTCAGTGCTCAACCGTATGATGTCTTCTTGGAGGTGAGCCTCAATTATTGGGTCTAAATTTTGACCAAAAGAAGTAACATTTGGCAAGTTCAGGAAAACTGTGGAGGTTTCTCACTTCCCACAACTTATCTGTTGTAGAAAAGTTGGTGCAACACAGAAGAACAGGAAGGGAGGCTATTTAAAAGATTCCTCAAGATTATGATGATAACTTCTTCCCTTTCAAATGCAGAGAATATTGAAGTTTCTTTAAAAAATTCATACAGGAGAATCATTCTATGCAACTCTAAGAAGGAAACTGTCAGACAACATTCCCAATTCAATATTATATTGTGCTTCAAGAAAAGATTTCCATATATTCTAGATTAAAAAAAGCCTCATAAATAAATGATAATCCAGTCCATGCTCTGAAAAATGAAAAAATAATTTCGTGTTTGCATTTTACTCCACAGAGTAAAATTTAATCTCTCTTTTAATATAGCATGTTTTATATAAAAAGGTAAAAAGATGTAACCTTATGAAAATTGATTTTTTACATGTTTGAAAATGCCCCTCGCTGTATTTATCTAGGCATTTTCAATCTGTGAGTACAGAGAGGCGCCGCGCATTGCGAACCTCACCATGTGGGGCTGGGAGCGAATGGAGTTATTGTGATTTGATTTGATGAAATTTTTCTTTATAGTGTTAAAAATAGTCGAGACCAGATAGTGGCTTTACAGGTGTGCTATCCAGTATTCAGGTTATGCTTTCAGATCTGTGCCAGAATCTTTAACAGTATCAAGCACACAGTAGGTGCTTACTAAATATCTGTCAAATGCATGGCTTAAGAGAAGCAATGGAGACCCAAATGCTCCAGTTCTGTACAAAGCAGAAGCCGCAGGCTCATAGGACGGGGTAGAAGTATGCCATCTGGGTCTCGTCGCCAATGCAGAAATCCTCCTGGTTTCTGGAGCACCCTGGGGTAGACCTACAGAGGACTGGACAATAAAGATCAACAACTTCCCCCAGGTGCATGTGACCATGCGGCCACGCATCTACTGCAGGCTGTTGTCCTCTGAACAACCGTTTTCTATGTGCCTCAGATGAACACCACCAGGGAGCCTGGTCTTCAGTCTCCAGGAACTCTATTTAGACAAACAGAAACAAGCAAGCCAATTTTGATTTATTTCTGCCCCTCGCCTCCCAAGTGGGATTAGCCTCCAGGAGACTTCTCATCCCAGCCGAGAAAGGCCGCAGGGCTACAGCTAACACGGGCAACATCTTCCACTTTCATTTGAAGGCTTCAGATAGCAGCATTAATTAAAAAAAAATGTACTTATGGGTGGGGGATGGAGCTTGGTAGCAGCACACCTGCCTGGAACACACAAGGCCCTGGGTTCAACCTGTAGCAGTAGCAGCCGCAGCCACACACACACACACACACACACACACACACACACGCTTAATTGCTAAATCAAGATTGAATGCATTCTAGGCCCAGAATAGTGATGATCTGATATATGGGGGTGTTGTGCAATGTGTAGCAATAAAATTAATCGACACACCCATCACCACCCAGGCTGTGTGTTAGATCCCTAGGACTTGTTCATCAAATGACTGAAAGTTCCCGTCCTCTGATCAACACCTCCCACCTTCGGCGCCCTACAGTCCCTGGCACTCACTGTTCTACTCTTTGCATCTGTGTTAGACTTGTTTAGATTCCACGTCTTGGTGAGATCGCACAGTACCTCTGCTTCTCTCTGTGGGACTTAGTTCTCATAGCATAGGGTCCTCCAAGTTTAGGGATGGACAAAGAAAGCGTGTTCCCCACACACGATGGCATGTTACTCAGGCATTGAGGAAAGGAGCCCTGTCCAGCTTTGGAAGGCAGATCTGGTCCAAGACTCAGAGACCTCTTGCTGCTTCCAGGGAGGAACCAGGCACAGACAGCTTGAGGTGCGATCTGGGTTTCAGAATCTTCAGGGATGCTAACGGCAGCAAAGAGAAGACACTTCAAGTTGTGGCACAGAGACTCCAGGATGGCCCCCACAACCCTGCCTCCTGGTGTCACACCTTTGTGTAATGGTGGAACGTGGAAAGGACTCCGACTAGCTTCAGCCAGCAGAAGGGGAAGGGCGTCACTCCCCCGACGACACTACCTATGTTAGACTCCTGTGCTGGCAGACTTGCTGCGGGGACTCTCCTTGCTGGCTCCCCTTGATAGAGCAAGCCAACGTGGTCAAGAAGGGCTGATGACTTTCAGGAGCAGAGGGCTGCCCACGGCCAGCAGCCAGCAGCCAGCAAGGAGCTGGGGCCATCAGTAAATGGGCTGCAAGCCAATGGCTTGTGCTCACCATCTGAGTGATCTCGGAAGCAGATTCCTCCCTAGGGAAGCGACCAGATCAGAACCCAGCCTACTGGACATCTGATTACTACCTCACGAGAGTCTCAGCAGAGGAGCCCGCAGAGTCATGCCCAGGTTCTTGACCACAGAACTACGAAGAAATAAATGTGTGTTTCACAAAGCCATGATGTTTGTGTTAATCTGAGTCACAAGAATAGTAAATGATACACAAGTAGATAATCTGGAGTGTGCACAAGTAGACATCAAGAATGAGCAGACGACATGGGAGGGACAGGAAGCATGAAGAAAGCCATGGGTTTGAGGCTCACTACTCTGTCCCCACCACCCCATCTGAGAAACCCACAGAATTACGCATGAGAAAATGTACTGAAGCAGAGCACAGAGGCACTTGTCTGTCATCCCAGCAACTTGGGAGGCTGAGGCAAGAGGATCACAAGTTGGAGGCCAGCCTCAGCAATGCAGCATGACCCTGTCTCAAAAAAATAAAATAAAATAAAAAGGACTGGAGAGGTGGTAGAGCTCCTCTTGGTTCAACCCATAACACTACAAAGAAAGAAAAAAAAATGTACAGAAAAGATTAACCATAGAGGGAGACACAACGTAGGATGGGAGAAGGAATGAGGAGCTGGGTAGTGTGGCCTCAGCCTGGAGTCCGCAGGGAGCCACCAAATGCCCTTGAGCAGCGGACAGCAAGGGAGAGGCTGTGTCTAGGAAGATGCATGTGACAGGAGGGACAGGAGGGCGTAGGGAGGAACACGAACCTCCGGGGCAATACCACCCGTGCCCCGCGTCCAAGCAAGATCTCCCAGTGGTGCATGGCCAAGGAGAAAAGGCCAAAATGGCCAAGCGTCCCATACCTAATTCAGTTTCAGGGTGCTAGAACATTGTCAAAACTTATCAGATGCCCCACACATAACCATAGTTCACATACATAACATATACACATTTTAAATAATAATGAACACGCCTAGGGACCTGTCGCTCAGTTGGAGGAGCACCTCCCGAGTCTCCCCCAGAACACCACTCTCCTGGCCTCCCACCACGTGGGAAGCTCTAGCTCACATTCCTGTGACACATTCACTCACTTCTGTTGAGTTTTATCATCTACCCTCATGTCCTCAAACGGTATGTTCAGCTCTGCTATGTTGTGAGCTTTCTATAGATTGCCTGTCTATGTTCCCCTGTACAGAAGGCCATCTGAGTCCTGCATGATGACTGGGAGGCTCCTCTGTGCTAACGCAGGTGGCTAGGGTCCCTCCGTTTGCATGGCTCTCTAGTATTCCATTGTGTAAGTACACGACCATCAGACCCCCACTGTACTGGGATGGGCTTTAGGGAGCTCTTGGTGCCTTGCTATCACAAGGACTGTTTTCCCTATCCCTGCAGAGTATCTTGCAGGTGTGTTGCAGGAATGAAACTGCACCGGCCGTTAAGGCCTAGTGTATCAGGAATACCAAAACCTTCTCCAGAATGGCTATACCTGCTGGCGGCCCTGGTGCAATGTAAGACACCCGCTTCCCCATGTCCTCCCCAAAGTTTGCTGCTACTCGGCTACTTAATGCCTTCCATCTGGACAGTAGGAAGTCATTTCTCATTGTTAATGCCACTGCAGTGCCTTCTAGCTGGGCATGTTTTCAATCAGGTGATCCTCTCTGCAGATCCCCCGGAATCCTCAGACAGGCATCTGCCCGATCTGTACCACAAGCTGGCAAACGAAGGTGCCGATGAGGAATTATAAGTGAGGTGAAACCAGAATTGCAGTAAAGGATGTGATTCAAACCATGATGTGTAGTGTGCGTACATAGATGCAGATATGCGTGTACAGAAACAGAGATTTCACAAGGTCATTTTTGATTAATCTTGGCTCTCACGTCCGAAGGTGTCATGTATGACCTTGAGCAAGTCATTTGCCTTTCTAACCCACTACTGGCATATAAAAAGTCAAATAATCAACATACTTACAAACACAGACTTCAAGACAAGGTCACCCACATTACTAACGATCAGAACGTATATGTCCCTTAAACTTTGAATATATGCAGCTTTCCTACACAGGCACAAGAAAGGATCAATATTTCCCTGCGTACACAGACCTCAGTTCTACATTTAAAAATCTCAGGGCACAGGAACAAGCCCCCTGGTCAGCACCATCTCTCCACATGAATGACCCTCGCCTAGGCAGGGCATCTCTGTACCTTCTGGTCCTCCTGCCTGACACTCCTTGCTGGGCTCCTGGCCTCGCCCTGATCACCTTGGAAGCCTCACCTCCACCTGGCCATCCCTCTAGTCGCCACCCCTCTTCCACCTCTGCAGTTCCTTGCCAAGCACCTGCTCTTCACTTCTGCAGGCGCATCACCATAGGGATATAGTTGATGTAGTCACTGGCTTGCTCCTTGCCCAGCTCAGCTCCCTTGCTGGAAGTTGAACTCTGGGGAGGAGGCACCTGGCATGTCTAAAGCACTGCCTGTGTGGCTACTGCACGTGGCTTCTCACAGGTAAATAAAAGTGTTGTCGTAGTTCATCTGCCACTGGGTTTCCGAAAGGACTTGGTGATAGAACCAGGATTTTTATGTGTGAGCTTATACATAAATAAAAAGAGGTCACAGACTCCTGAAACCCTAGTCTCACTAGTGTCCCCTGGGGTTGGCCTGCACGGTTTGATTTCTAAAGAGGCGAAGAGGAGCATGAGTCTCTCCTGGATTATCATCTGTTCCTTCTTTATCCTGAGCATCCAATAAAGAGATTATATGAACATAAATCAACAAAACACTGCATTTTCTTTATCGTTATATCTACTTGATGGTTTTAGAGTTTTAATCGTGCCAATAACCATCCGCTGCAAGCTCTTAAGGATGGAAACCGTCTCTCATCGCATTTGAAATTCAAAGAGGAAGCTCCGAGCCCCATGTGAGGAGAGGTAGCGATGGATATTTATGATCAAGGAAGATGACCAGCTAGAAGGGGGGACTCATCGATGAGGTCGCAGCATGTTACGAATATGGTTTATTACGGCTTCTAAAGAGACGCCCTCACTTTGGTCAATAAGTAAAGGATAAAAGGTTCAAGATAAGGAAGAAGCACTTTATAAATGAAAACGTTCACTAATGAAATTAGTATCGTTACTGCAGGAAGTGCTAATTTTCCTGCTCACTGAGAGTTTAATAAAAATGTTATGTCTACTCTATAACTGTGATTAATCAGTGTGGTATTGAGGAGTACAGTGATTCCTTTTCAACAAGGCAATTTTCAAAATTTGAAAAGGTGTAAATTTCATGCAAATTGCTTCCTAATCATATATGTACAAAATGGAGCTGACGAACTTGCAGTTAGGAAAGGAATCATTAATGTTTAACATTTTTATTTTATTCCTTAAAAGGTATATAGTCCATGAGAAGAAGGGACCCACAGCCAAGCTTGTAGGCAAATGTCAGAAAAGGGTAAAACTATAAACACACTCAAATGCGGATGGGCAGTTTGAACGATGACGTGAAAAAGGATGTTTTGTCCAGGAAAAGAACACACATGACTCAATTTAACCACAATGTCAGGAGACCAAGAAGCCCTTCTCCATGTCTACTCTTCACTGTGGGAAACCATATCTGCATTAAAGAAAGTAACATTTCTTTTTTTTTTTTTTTTTTTTGGTATCAGGGATTGAACTCAGAGATACTTGACCCACTGAACCACATCCCCAGCCCTATTTTGTATTTTATTTAGAGACAGGGTCTCACTGAGTTGCTTAGTGCCTCACTGTTGCTGAGGCTGGCTTTGAACTTGCGATCCTCCTGTCTCAGCCTCCCGAGCTGCTGGGATGACAGGTGTGCGCCACTGTGCCCAGCCACTTCTTCTCTTTTTAAAGAGTCCCTAGATCTCCTGAAATCCCAAGCCATGGTTTGCAAACCTAAGTAATCCTTGGACAGAGTGGCCTGTCCTGTGACTCCTGCCCCATGGCGATGTCCTTGCCCTCCCAGAATGACCAGCCTCACAGGGTGACAGCCAGTGCCAGTCTCATCAAGCCTTGTGAATGCCACACACACTGAGTAAATCCAAGGGTGTCATTTGTCCGCTTACGTGGCTAAGGGAGGAGTGGATAATAAGCCCTCGAGTGTGCGGACGACAGTGCTGGAATTATCAGCTGCCTCTGCTGATGGCCCTTAAATTATACCGCACAGAAACAGCCAAGGGACATGCTTTGCAGACACTGGCATTAACATGGCGGTATCCAACCCACAGCAGGTTGCTGCTGGCCTTTACGAAGTTGGAAGCCTTTGTTCATATTTTTTAGCACCTAACTTGGAAAGCAATAGTTGGCAGTTTCTGGATAACAACTCAAAGTGCTTCTGATTGGCCGGCATAGCGGGGTCCCTTGCTCTGGGTGGCTTCCTCTTGCAAGTGTTGGGAGCGACAATGTAGTGCTAAGTAGGAGCCACCTGCCCCCATCTCCAGCCTCGCCCCATCCATTTTCTAGACTGACGGCCCTCCTCAAGGCCATTAGCTTCACAGCCCATGTTCTTCAGAAGAGTTTTTCCGAGGATGATTTTTGTTTAAAGTGGCATATTTTAGAGCCATCTGGCCACGTAATAATGTGCGCTTCTGAATTCCGCATGGCTTTTTACGATGGCGTGGCTCTTCCCGGGTGTCTCTCCCAGGCACCGTGTGTAAATAAGACCAAGACTCCTGCCACCCTCAATCACAGAGCAGTGAGCGGTGGCTCTGGGTTTAACATGGCAACACATTTTCCATTATACGCTAAGATTAATAAACCTCGCAGCGCCCGGGCGAGCCATGGGGAGCAAGGGCGGTGGGGTGCTCGTTTCTGTCCCATTAGACACGGGCTGAGCTGCAGACTTGCCACACTCCGTCACTCCAGCCTGGTAATGGGCCTCGCGGAGACCACGCCGCTGGAGCCTCTGGCAGTGTAGCTGCAGGAAAACTTTCTTTTTTCCCTAAGACACAAAGGCAGCGAGGGCCAGGGGGGTGTTTCCTCCACCAGTGGAAGCAGCCAGTCGGTTCTCCTTTGCCCTATTATGCAGCAAAGGTCACAGTGCACACCAGCCTGGGAGGCAGAGGTGAGCCTGGGGACCTTCCAGAACAAAACAAGCCCCGCTCCTTGGAAAGGCTCTGCTGGCCTAGTGGGCCTTGCGATAATCACTGGACCACTCTGAGCCTCAGTTTTTTCATCTGACACTGGGGGTGAGGAGAGTACCTTCCCCCTGAGGGTAGTGCAGGAGCAAGTAATGAAGGCACAGCTCCAGCCTGGCGCCTACCACATGGGAAGCACACAGTCAATGTGAGTTTCTGCCAGGACAACTCTGGTGGTTGCTACCATTTTAATTACCACTCCAACTGCTATCAATTGGGCTGCTACCACCACTACCAGTCACAGGGATGTAACCCTTTGATCTTCAATTCCCTCAACTCTAAACTGATGACAGCCATGCCCTCCTCTGATTGATGAATAGGATAATGCACACAAAGCAATCAGCAAGCTCCAGGTTCTCCATCGGTGCTCAATTAACCGTACAACTCCACCTACCTGGCAGGAAATCAGGAGGAGAAGGTAACAACCGCTTTGGTGTCACTGAAATTCCCCAATCTGTTGACTAGGAGGCTCCTGCCTGCCAGGGAGAAGAGGCCGTGGGCTCCCTGCTGCCTGGGACCACTCCGCTGGCCACAGTTCTGGAACAGCTGGCTTCCTCTGTCCTCAGAACCATTCTTACGATGTGAATGGTTCGTGCCTAACATCTCACAGATGAGGCCCGGGGAGATCAGAGAGGTGAGGCATCAACCCCAAGATGGCACAGCTTGCTTTGGACCCAAACAAGGAAGCCAGGGGGCTCTCCCCTGGTTCCCGTACCACATTTCCCTACTACACTGGCTGTTTCCAAATCTCTAAGTAGAGATGTGGGTAAGACCATTATTACAGAAGAATGTGTCCCCACTCTAATTCATGTGCTGGAGCCCTGCCTCCCACCATGTGCTGCTGTTTGCAGGCGGGGCCTTTGAGGGTGATGAGGTTTGGATGAGGCCGTGGGGGACAGAGTCCCCAAATGGGATCACTGTCCTCATAAAATGAGAAAGAGATCAGAGCCCTCCCTCTTTCTGTCGCAGGAGGACACACAGAGGTAGCCATCTAGAGCAGAAAGAGGGCCCTCACCAGACAGGAAGTGTGTCCAACCTGCCCCTGGGTTGTGAGTGGGAAGACACAGCATCCGGGTTAAAGCGCCCAGGGGGTGGAATTGTGTTAGGCAGCCGAGGCAGACAGGACAATAGCCCAGGTGTAACTATCTGCCCAGGGAATGCTGGTTAGGGAAGATGATGGTCTAGCTCAGTCCTAAAGGGTGGGCCTAGGACTAGCCCAGGGGTCACTGAGTGACCCCCTAGATAGAGCTCGTGTTTTCTGCTCCCCCAACAGCCTGTGGGGTGTTAGTACCCTAGCTCTCTGGATGGGGGAACCTGAAGCTCAGAACAAGTGACATGGGGCACAGAACCAGCTATGTCTACAGTCCCATCCCAGCAGCCAAGACTCTGATCCCTGGCCTGGCGGCAGGCACTTTGCCGACATGGTGAAGCTCAGCATCGTTCAGATGAGCCCTGCGCAATCACAGGGTCCTTCCTAGGGGGAGGAGGAGGGTCAGATTAGAAGGCGGTGGGACAGCACAGAAGAGTCAGTGAAGGAGTCGTCTTGCCGATGTCAGTGGTGACCTGGTGCTGTCCCTAACGATGGGGCAAGGGGCACCAGCCCAGCCAACAGGCGGCCTCGAGAAGCCAAGAACAGTCTGGAAATCTTCAGGCGGAACTGCTTCCCGATGTCGTGCCCCAGTGGGACTGGATGTGCTCTTGGGACCACCCCAGCACCATGGATGTGTGTTGTTTTAAGCCACAGGCTTTGGGGCATTTGTCCTCGCAGTGAGGGGAGGAGAAGGGAGTGATGGAGCCGGAATTCCAACCTAAAACCACCGACTCGGCGTCTGAGATCTGTCTGCTCCGCCCGCTGCCTCTGAGGAGGCACGCACGGCTCATCCAGTTTCAGGGGTGGCCAGAGGGCAACCCAGGAAGCTGCCCACGCCCTTCCCACCCCAAGAGCTGGGAGGATGTCAAGGTGTACCTGGCTTTTGCTTTGATATTCCACTTGCCTTGTGGGGGGGGGGGTTGAGATGGCATTCATGAATACCTGCTGAATGTGACTGAGGAAGACACAGAGGGAAAGAATGAGAGGGAAAGGGATCCGAAGAAATAGAAGAAGAAGTACCACAAAACCAAAAAACCAAAAATGTGAAACTAGTTCCCAGGGAGGTACCAAAGAGCACTATGACCTTGCTGGAGAAGGATCATAAACATTTGCTTCTGAGCTCCCAAGTGACCAGAGAGAAAAAAAGGAAAGACTCTCCGACAGGAGGTTCAGATTTAAAAAGAAGCCACCAGCTGAAGAGAAACATGCTTTTTCTTGACATGCGGCCTTAAGGAAGGTCTCTCCTCTGAGCCTTATGGGCCTTACCACTTCCCCTCTGTCCTGCCCTTCTACCTGCCTCCTGACCCTCCTTGGCCAGGTCAAGATATTCAAGGATCCTCTACTTCCTCCCTGGAAAGTTGACCCTTCACTTGCAAGAGCATCAGCAGGGACCCCAAATCCCTGACTTCTCCCACAAGCCAGGCCTGCAGCCATGACAAAGGTGGGGGAACAGCTCATACACACCTTCTCAACCCCTGGCAAAGGGCCACATTCATGAGTAGTACCCCCATTAATTTTATGTATGACAAATTATCCCCAAAATCAGGGATAAGAACAGGAGCTACTTATTCTTAGCCCACCACTGTGTAGGTCAGCAATCTGAGCTGGGCTCAGCTGGGCACGTGCCTGCTGTCAGCTCTGCCCCCAGGGCCTGGTTGGCTCTCGGCTAGGCAGTGGGGCCACATGTCTCCCATCACCCAGAAGGCCAGCGCAGGCTCCTTCACTCCTGGAAGCGGGAGGGTTCCCAGCACGGCTCCGAGGCTGGTGCCAACACGAAGGTGCTCTGCCTGCCTCTGCTTGTCTCAGGTTTCCAGCTGCCCGAGTGGTCAAAGCCAGGCTGGTAGCATGCAGACTCTCAAGGGCTCAGTCTCTGGAGAGGCAGATCTATCACTTCATGATGCAAGGGTGTTCCCGAAAGGGGGAGAGGCGAGCCTGGGTGGCCCTGTTGACATCTACCATAGATATTAACCCTGGGCACCTGTGGACTTAATATCTGTTAACTGGATATTAGTGATAGTTTTTCACACCAAGGGATATTAATGAATCAGATCACTAATCAATTCTCCTGCATAATTTACTGTAGTTTGTTCAACTGAAGGTAGGTGGATATGTTAGGAGACCGAGAGCTGTGAATGGTGGGAACCAGAGGTTAAGAGAATAATTCTACAAAGCGGGCCCGCTGTGCGGACCCCTGCATGCATTCTTTTCCAGGAAGCAATTTCCCTGCAGTGCTGCCTGGCCTCAGTGGACAGGATAGTCACATTCCTCAGCAAACTACTCTGCCCCGCAGGAGAAACGCAGGCCCACGATAATGTGGATGGGAGGAACCCAGAAGATTTTTGTGAGCAGATCCTGAAACTCCAGGAGACACGGATAGTTCCTCTTAACCCTCAAATCTGTAAGAATGTATGGTTCAGAATCCAATTAGAACTGGTCAGCATGAGACAAGGTGACCAGTTGACACAACAGTGGGGATTTCAAAGTCTGATGTCCCCCTTCTGTCAGCCAGAAGTCAAGAGGCAGATCTGGGTGGGACTCCCTGGAAACTTCTCTGGGATCCCCAATAAAACTGGAGTGCAGGAGAGGCACGTTCTTTTGCCTCTCTTCTCTGAGAGGACCCACTCTCTCCCTTGAGTGTCCCCCTGTCCTTTTCCCTATCCCTTCGATACTCTTACTTCTGCTACTCTGAGTGATATGTCTGAAATCTTTCTGACTTGATCACAAGAGTCAGGGTTTGAAGAGGGTCTCTTTGCGGTGTCTCAGTTCCTTGCAAGGCCCCAGATCCATAACAGATAGAAGAAATATGGGCTCCTTATTTTGGCTCTCAAAGTCTATTTTTAAGTATTCTTTCAATAGGGGAAAAAACTATCATGCGTATGCGTCCACACAGCACGTGCTTGCCTGCAGGTGTGTGGATACTAAATACAGAGCATCTTTGGACTTTCTTTTCCAAGTCCACATTGGTTCTGTTCAATGCTGGGCTTTCTCGGCTGTGTTCCCGCACCACCCCAGGCTGCCCCGGAAACATAATTGCTTCAATGATATTCACAGTATTAAAAAGAAATAAATAAATAAAATGAAAAGGAAAGTTGCAGAAGGGCAGCACTTACCCCGTACACAGAAAAATAGACTGAAAGGCAAGTATTGTCAGAGTGTTTTGCAAATGACATTTTCAGCAATATAAATTATGATTTATTTCCCCATGTAATCATCTTGATTGCAGACATCCTTTTAGAGGAATCACACCGCTCTTGGCTAGCTTTTTAAAGCCTCACAAGACAACTTTCAAACCTGATTAGTATGTATGATGGGGAATCAGATACATTATATTTAGCTTGAAGTGCAGAATGCTGTGAGTGCACAGAAAGAAAGATAGAGGAGGAATAAGAAGAAAGAAAGAAAAGAAGAAGAAGAAGAAGAACATCTGTAATCTGCTTCCAAGGGATCCAGCAGCACAGGGAGGGGCAGGAGCGGGGAGCTCTGTGGTTTGCCCAAGTGCTTTATGTAATTAACCAACGTCCATCACCTCCTCATCATGGGGCTCCCAAGTCACTAAATTACAGCCTGGGAGGACTCTGTATCCAGGACAGTTAGAACACTGAAGAGCTCAGCACTCCATCGACATAGGCTTCTCTGAGCCAAAGGTCATGACTCCTGTGCATAGGCTACTCTCCCTCCCGTACAGTGGAGCTACTGGATTATCAGGTGGCCTACAGGGAAAATAGATGGACCAGGTGTGGGAATTGGGCTAGGAGCCATGAACAGTGCCAGCTTCATGGGGATGACGGTGTGTATGTGTGGTAGGTCCTGCAGGACCAGCCTAGGGGTTGGGGGCGAGCAGGACAACCAGGGTGAATGTCTAAGCTCCAGCTCCAGCAAGGGCACGTGGACATGCGCAAGGAGCTGAGAGAGGTGCCTCCCTGGACTCCCGCCTCAGCATCAGGTACAGCACCTGCATTCCGGGCAGGAATGCCATGGTAAGAATGCAAGAGCTAGTTCCTGTGCTAATGCGACATGGGGGCGTTCAGAGGCAAATGCAGAATTTGCATGGGGTTTTGAGATAGAGCAACATTTCAGTAGAATTTCACATGTGGCCTAGAGCTCCAGAGGACACTCTCCCCATGGAAAAGCCCGAAAAGTCTGCCATGCTCAGAAGGCCTGGCCCAAACCCAGGGTTTAGCATTCGATCTGTTTCGACAACTGTATCTAAGAAAAGGGCAATGGAAGGGGCATCTGTTGAGTGTCCACTGTGTATCTGAACAGGGAAAACAACTGAATGTCCACTTATAACTGCTTAACCATTAACGCAACCCTGAATATTCGCCCATTCTAGACGGGGACACTGAGGCACAGAGATGACAATGCGTGGAATCAGGTCATGTAACAGGCTAACCTTTCCCAGCTCAGCTTTACCTGCAGGTAACTGAGGATGGTGAGCCCCTTCGTCCCCTTCCCCACCCACTCTGCCTCTTCAAGCAAAATCTCTTGCTTGGCTCACAACTGAAGGTCCACCTGCAGTCAGATCTTTGCTGGCATCAGGTGCCCTACCCAGGCATCCTTTCTTTCTGTGTGATATCTCCCTAAGGTACAAGTACATCTTTTCTTTTATACTACACTTTCGATCTCTGAAAATATCTAGGCTTTATTTTCTGTTATTAAAACCATAGCTTTGGTAGTTAGAATTCTAAGTTGGCCCCGAGGCTGCCAGCCCATGGCAATACATAGCTTCTCTGCTATTCAACCATGTGTGCACCTTTGTTAGGGATTTTTCAGATGTTAATTAAGGCTCCAAATCTGTTGCCCTTAAGATAAGGAGATTGTTTTAATCAGAGGAG
Organism: Geosciurus inauris; assembly: GCA_004024805.1. Classification (NCBI taxonomy): domain Eukaryota; kingdom Metazoa; phylum Chordata; class Mammalia; order Rodentia; family Sciuridae; genus Geosciurus; species Geosciurus inauris. The sequence continues at coordinate 46,718 of PVHX01007573.1, forward strand.
CTCTTAAATCTGATGACAGCGCCCAGGGAAGTCAGATTTTCTAGCACAAGGGGAAACAATGCACCAAAGGGAATCTACGCACAGGAGAGGGGGTTGCTACCTTTGGAGAGGTGGGGGGCCACTTGTCAAGGACTGTGGGTGGCCTCAAGGAGCTGGGAGCAGCTATCAGCTGACACCCAGCAGGAACCAGGCCCCAGTGTTAAAACTGGGATTGGCAGTGGATTCTTCTCCAGGGCCTGCAGGAGAAAGGCAGCCCCCACCTATACTGTGATTTTTATCCTCTTGAGATCCTGAAGAGGGGACACAGGCACACTGTGCTGGACCGCTGACCTACAGAACTATAACTAACGATAGGTGTTGCTTCTAGCCGCTGTGCATGGTAACTTGTTCCACAGCTGACAGGACACTCCACAGCAGCATGCAACGACCCCGGCTCTAAAACACAATGTCCCTTCTACCTACGTCTTGGGCCTCCATAATAACTGTGCCTCCGAAATACAAAATTCTTAAACCTAAGAACTCAATCACCATAGCTGGATTAATTTTTTTTAATTATTAAACGATTGGTTCCAAAATAGTATCTATGACTACTAGTATTCATGATGGTCATGATATTCCAGCCAGCGCATGCTGAAATTATTTTTCTCTGCCATGTCTTGTATAAAGACAACAAAGTCTTCAGATACAAACAGAACTTGGTATTCATGCTACAAAAGGTATCTGTTTCAGCAACACTGATCTGTTCTAAGTTACTATGTAGCAAAAGGCTCCATCATGCCTATTTTCTGTAGAGAATATCACCTGATATCTCCCCAGAACTGGGGGCCCGGGTGCCTTTGAAAATTTCCTCTTACAACCAAAATTAAACAAAAAATAGGACAACAGCTTTTCAATGTCACTAATTTCTCTGAAGCAATACAACGGCAAACTCCTGAGACCTTGGCTATTTCAGACAGAATAGAAAAATGTAGATTCAGGAGGAAGCTGGGGACTGGGCTTTCTGCAACAGATTGTAAGCCAACACATAAATTGAGGTAAAGCACAAAATAAAGGGAGGGGATAGGGTGAAACTTGTGGTTTTGTGCCTGTTCACTTGGGGTCTGTAAGATAAATGGGCTGAGGATTTTCCTGTCCATTTCTGCTCTACATTCACACGATTAAAGTCATTAGTTAGAACATTCTACCAAGAGCTACTGCAAGACAGAGGTTCCCTTAAGGAGGAGGATTAAAAAGAAGAAAAAGAAAAGAAAATACACGTGAAATACACAAAATACACACACACACACACACACACTAAAAATCATGCTGGCGGCTACTTGGTAATAGTCCTGCTCTAAATTCCTGTGCTGCTCTCAGAGTCCATGCTTCCTGACCCATTATAATCAGAGATAATACCTCAGGGTTGGGAGGAAGGGGGGAAATGGGTGGAGTCCTCTTCCTAACTTCAAAGGCTGGGTGGTGTCCACTCCCTCCTCACACTCTGATGCCATCTACCTGCCCCTGGGTACTCCATCAAGTCACCTCTGTCTCAACATCCTCGCAGCTCTGGCTCCATGCTCTCACTTACCTGGATTGTATTCCGAGTCTGCCGGCTGCCCATCCTGCCCCAGGCAAACCTACTGTCTATTAAAACCAGAGGGCTCCTAAAGCAAGGGCTTGGTCCGCTTGCAAAGTATCGGATGCCACAATATCCATAAGCCAGAGCCTCTCATTCCCATGAAGAAAGAATGGGGAATCTGGCTGGCACTTGTGAGGCACCTGGGGACACCCTCTGTCCTAGTCTCCCTCTTTACCACGACCGTCCCTCTCCAGCAGTGGACCAGACTGAGCTGTACATCCCTCACGTCACACAGGGGGCAGTCCTTGGTTGGACTCCCCAAATGTGACCATGAGCAGAAAGTCCTTGTTGTCAGAGGGTGGCAGTATGAGATGGCCAGCGGGGTAGTAACCAGCTACAATATATCCACGGTCACAGAGGGTACATGGGGGATGAAGGAGAATGGGGTCTGCCCATCTCAGACTTCTGGCTGCTGAGAAGGGGCTTTGGGCTCAGGTGAGTCTTCTGAAGAGCCAAGGCTCGTGCAGGAGCAGAATGGGCAGAGGGACATACATATAAAGGCCAGACCTTTTGGAGCACTATCAGGCTGGGCTTGGGAGAGGTGATAAGACAGCGGCCAGCTCAATGAACTGGAGGCTGAAATGGGTAAGAGTAGGAGAAGCCACAATAGCTGGGTGTGAACAGGCAGGTTTGTGAGAAGGTGGACAGCCTAGGTGGCCATGCAGTACCTATGATAAGTGGAGTGGGACAGAAGGTCTTTTGGAAAACCAGACAGCACGTTGTGACTAGCTAAAGTGAGGCAGCCACCACCAGCTGGTACCAAGTGGAATTGCAGGCAAATCACACCAAGTCTGCTTTTGCATGAAAAGCAGAAAATCCCAATTTTTGATGTGAAGTCTCCCAATTTTTAAAGTGCAGACAACTTATTCATTTAAAAAAAAAATCCCCAGTAAACCAAAGAAAAGAACTCTGCAAGCCACTGATTTGCAACTCCTAGGATAAGAGGTAGCATAGGATGGAGACCCAGGCAGGACAACTATCAAGCTTCTCATCTTAGAATCAAAAGGCAGAGCAGTGAAAAGAGGGCAGATGGCAGGGCAGTGAAGGAAGCAGGGACCTCAGCTGCTGCTTTTGAAGGCTGGAAGGGAACCAGACCTTCAGGATCACAGCACATCCACTGGCTCATTTTGTCAGCAAATAGTCACAGAGGGTCCTCTATGGGCTGGGCACCATTTCAAATCCCTGCCCTAGAGGAATGCACAAATGGACAGTCTTCAGTAGTTTGGGCTAAGGGTCCAAAAGACAGGAGTTTACCTTCTTCACCTTTGAAATTTACGTAGGACAAAGGACCTGACCCGGAAGTGAAAGAGGCCCAGTGGCCCAGGACTCCAATGTCCCAGAACCCAAGAGTACAGCATTTTGCCTTTCTTGTTTAGATTCCATCTCCCTCACCTCTAATAGAGCCACCCAGAGCTGGTGCTCAACAAATAGCTGCCAAGTGATTTAATAACTGAGATATAAAAAATCCTGCCAGGATCCCAGGAACAAGAGAAAAAAAAAATCACTGAAGTTAGAACTGATATATATGTAAGTTAAAACCACTTTTGTTTTGATTCCAGATATCTGTGTGAAGGTAGATTTTTAGAACAGGATCTCGAAGTCATAACACACTATTAATAATGTTCCTCCTCTGTCAACAAGAGTGGGCATTCAGAGACAGAGTCAAAATTTAATCTCCCACTTAAAAAAAAAACAAATAAACAAACAAAACAGTCCGAGGGAGATGTGTGGCCCTCCAGCACACCCCTTCCACATTCCCACTCTGCTTCTTACCTGAGACCATTCTCTTCTTATTATTTTATTGTAATGTGTTGCAAAATGCATTTGCCAATTCCAAGGGAAAGAAAGAAAAAGAGGTATTGTACGAAAGAACACAGAGGTGCTGTGAGTTAAATCCTGTCCTAAACACGGACAGTAGCTCTGGGGGCAATGGTGGCTCACTCTACACCAGTCCAATATCTAGTAGTGCCAATCACACTGGTCCCAGGTGGCATCTGCAGATCATAAAGACTATCCTCTCAGGCCAGCAGCGTTAAGATGGCACCCAAGATAAATGAATCGCCTTGAACAGGGGAACAGAGTGTTCCATCATGGAAATTCCCTGAGCAGTCCTGCTGCTCCAACCCCATGAGAACCCTGCTCCCCACAAGCCTCGACCTTATGATAAAATGCCCCTTTGCCTCCCCTGAACCAGCGCCTGCCAGCTCACCAGAAGCTGCCAGTTGCTGCCGCCTCCATCTCTCCTGGTTGGGTTTCTCCTCCTTTCTTTCTTTAAAAAGGGGGAGGCAAAGTTCCCTGTTTATTTCCAAACTCCCTTGCATCTGATGTGCGATACGCTGGCATTTGCTGTTAAAGCAGAAAATTATAAGGAGGGCCTAATTGACCCTCTTGTGTCTTTGAAAAAGCCTGTCTGAGGTCTCTAATTGACCCTCTAGGTACCTATGGAACAATGAATGAATCTTCAGGAAATAATGGAGGGCGATGATTAATAGCCCAGCCCCGCCTGGACCTCTGTCTTTCGCAGCTCTTCCCCCTGTACTCTCCTTCCTCCCCATCACAACACTCAACTCCCTGGATTTCATAAACAGCGATTTATTATTATCACTGAATAATAAATACCCTACAGTAGACACTTTTAAAAAATCAGAGACATCGTGATTCTGCAGAGATGGCGACAGCGTTGGTGACGGACGGGGCTCTTGCTCTTTCTTGGCGTCTTTCACCAGAGGCCTCCTCCGGCATCTGTGGGCAAAGTCCTCTCTGTTCCTGGGAGAAACACTTCAAAGGCAGTAGGGGATTGTTCAGGATTTTGCTTCTCGTCCTAAGAATAAATATTGCCGTTTTTGCTTTGGTCAGATAAGGAATGAGACCCTCAGGGGCTATAGGGTAATAACACTGGTAGTGAAAAGAGGGGCCACTCCTTGGGGAATTGTGCAGCAGACCCTCTCACAGGAGAGCTCGGGGAGTATGTGCAGGAGCCCAGAGATGTGGATAATGCCACTGTCCCGGTTATTCAGATGAACAAGCTGAGATACAAAGAGAAGAAGGAATCTGCCCCAAGTCAGGAGATGCAAACCTTGGCTTTGTGGGCCAGAGGCCACAGCCCACCCCCTCCTCAACAATAACTGGGTTGAATACAGGACACTAAGAGTCAAAGCTAGAGACACAGGTATGAGAGGAGAAGAGAATACCCGTCCTTTCTGTTAGTTTAACTGAAAATGCCTCCTTTCCTCGGTCAGCATAAGAGCACATCTAAGAAACATGTGTTCTCCAAGTAGTAGTACATAAAACTGGAGAGACTTTAAAAAAAAACAAATTCATGGCATTGACTCTATCAGTAATCTAGAAGTATTTAAAGTTGGGGGAGAACCAAAGCACACAAGAGTGAGAAGGAGCCGTCCTTTGTAACTCTGCCTGCCTCCCGGGACACCCCTGCTTTCCTGGGGACCTCCATGGCAAGGCAGCCACAGCTGTCTGCCAGCCCCTGCTGGCTTTTCTGGGCCCTTTTTCTGCATGGTCAGAGCTCTGTAGGAGAAAGGGCTGCTAAGGCAGCAAAAGGAATGCCTGGGGAGGGCTGACAGCTTCTGTGGGGTCCAGGTTGCCTCCAGCACCAGACCCCACCTCTGCCATCAGAAAGCATCGGGCCGCTGTTCAGAGCCAGGGACCGTGGGCAGACAGAGGGCTTCTGGGAGCCAAGTGCCCCAGAGTGACTCAGAGCTACAGGAGGAGGGAAATGCACAAGCAAATCCCTGCGTACTGAACCGAGGACTGCCTTAGGTCACCTCTAGGGGCCAACACTACCATTTAAAAAGTCAAACGAGATCGTCCAGGCCATGTTTTGTCCAAAGACGTGTGTGCGCACATGCACATAAGCCTATGTTCACATGTACATCAAACACATGTACATATTATATCTATGCCTGTGTCTGTCTCTACGCATGCCCTTGTCACATCTGCCCGTCATCAGCCGGAGCTGCTTTCGGACCCTGGGTTTATTATATGAACTTACAGCATTTATAGCAGAAACTGTGAAAATCTCAAGAGTGCCTTACGCTCCCGTCCATCAGGCCTGTGTGTGGCAGGCCACCAAGTCCCCTCCTCCAGATGGCTACTGCTGCTGCCTCAGGGCAGGCCCCCTCCACCACTTCCCTGTATTTTATCAAGAGGATGGTAATGGGGTGGGGGTGCTGCCTGATTTGGCCTGCTGCCCCCTGATGACTCTTATCTTACTCAGAGATCTGTTTGAAAACTCAGGCCTGTTGTTGTCTCCCTACGTGAAAGCCTATCAGATGACCTCAAGAAAAAGTCCCAGCTCAACTTCTGGGTGTCCAAGCCCTCCACTGTGACTCTACCTTTCTAGAGCTCTGTCTCTAAGCCCATCTAAGGGAAAGCTCCTGCCCTCCACCTTCAGCCACGGGAAGCCCCCCACACAGCCTTGCTGCCCCACGGTGGCTGGGACCACTGCACAGCTAGCAGGTGGCATGCGGGAAATCAGCGCATCCCTCTCCACACCCCCACACATGCCTGCCTCTGCCCAGGGTCAGGTGGAGTCCTCCTTACGGGCTACACATGTGCACAGATCAGGGCACCACACCTCCCAGAGGATTGCCCAGGGATGCTGCCACCTCTGCCCTCTACACTGGGTCCATGCCAGTTCCTGGAGCTTAGCCACGAGCATGGTTTTCAAAGGGAAGCCAACTGGTCCTGAGCCCACACCCCAACCAGCTCCATCACTGGGCCCTCATGGTCCAGGCCACTGTCCACTTGCCCTAATCACCCCAGGGCCATGTACCAGAAACCACACAGGAGCCCTGTGCCCCAGAGCCCATGAATGACCCAAACTGCCAATCCTGAGCCTGCCTGCTCGGCCCCTTCCTCCCTGTGAAAAACACCATAAAAGCACAGTCCTTGCTCTCTCCCTAGGCCTCATTCCACCCCAGCGCTACCCCCTGCGGCTCCCTGTGGTGTGGCAATCCCCTCCCACCCATGAGCACAGCAAACCATCCTACAGGGCCTTACCACACTAAATAGCAGGAGCTCAGACAACAGGAAGAGGAGGGGGAAAGGAAGATGAGCAAAGAAGGCGTGAACAGATGAAGAACGAGGATGTACTCTGCCTTTTCCTTCAGAAGAAACAACTAAGAGATGTCCAAGTCCTTTTCCGCCCCGGCTGGGGACACGCACATGGAAGACATGTGTGCAGCTTCTAATGGGGAAAACTGACCGCCATCTGAATTCCCACATTCAGGGGGCTCCCTGGACCTCCCTGATTGTCACTTCCTGACTGAGGAAACCAGCAGAGGAGCTGATTTCCTCGCAGAACTGACAGTCAACATCCAACGCGGAACTGCGTTACAAAACTGTGTCACGCCATAAATAGAATCCTACTACCCCTTTTAAATAACTGTGGGTGATTTTATTCATTAAGATTCAGATGTTCTGGAAGGTGCAGATGTGCCTTCTCCCCTCCTGGATCCCAAAAAACACACCCGCATGGGAGCAGATGGCTTTGTATAAATCAGATGGCACAATGGAGGGATGGCTTTATCAGAACAGTATTGCCAGAATAATTTGAGGGATGGGTACGGAAGGTTAAGCAAGTTCACCTTTAACTGTGGGTCACATTGACATGTGACCTTTGGGTCCATGTAAAGTGTGACTTGGTGTTTGGGCTACCCCTGCCAGTGACCACTCCATCACTCTCCTTCCTGAGGGAGCTCAGGTGATGTGCAAGGAAGTGAGCAAATCAGGAAGCCAGGGAAGGCGGGGCCTCTGGTTCAAGCCAGTCCTCCATCAGGGTCTCCAAATCTCTCTGCTTTTGCCTCCACATGTAAAAGGTGGTGTTTTGCCAATTAGAAACCACACCTGCTTACCCTGGCATGTGAGAGTAGTCTCTGTCCCTGCTGATCTTGCGTATACAGGGGACAGGAATAGTGTTGGTGGTGCCCACCAGAAGAACAGCTAACAAGGGAGATGGTGCCTGCTCCATCAAGGCTGCTTCACTGAAGGCTGCGGCCCCGAGTGTGGGCCAGCCTGTGGGTGCCAACCAAGTAATGGTGGGGGCAATGGCCAGCCTCATGCCTACAGTGTCTGCCACCCACAGCAGAGGCACAAAGAACAAGCAGAGGCCAGACACCCTCTTCAAAGTCTAGGGTGTGCCTTGCCTTTAAAGAGTGACAGGAACAGGCCCGCCCAGCTTCCCTAGAACATTCCAGCACTTGCATTGATGGCAGGATAGGTGCCTCCATCTCCAAGATGACAGAAAATCCTTCTCCTACTTCCTTACTACACTGGGTCAATTTTAGTGTTAAGAACTTAACATATGTAAAAATAAACATGAGTTCAAATGGCCACTAGCCCTCCTGGGAACATTCAGAGTGGTATATAGAAGTTTAGAAGATGTGATATCTACATAACACACAACAGTCACCCAACCTTTGGGACAATTTTGCTTTCCTTAGGATTTTTCCCAAGCTCAAGAGTATGATTCTATAATATCTGTTTCATGAAACATATTGACTGTCACTCAGAAACCTCTCAGGCTCAGACTCACCAAGGAATCCTGAGCCCCTGGCCAAGGCGCAAGGCACATCAGCTCCCTTTACCTTTTCTCTTTATCCTAAAAAAAATGAGGCCAACCCCAAACTCTGTGTTCTAAATCTTTGTTCCAAACCCTGACTCATCTCCAAGTTGCCCATGTATGGAAGCACACCACTCCAGGCCACCTCGCCTGCCCTCAGGTCCCCCACCACACTGCTGCCCTTCCCAGCACCACCAACGGGAATGATATGGGACAAGAAGATTAACAAGAGATCCCAAAGCAAGGGCTTTGAATTATGTCAGGAAAAAATGAGAATTCAAAGAATGAGCATTCATCCATGGTTGCAAATATGTTCTCAAAATATAAAATCAAATAAGAAAATGGCTTTTGAAATCAAGTGCCCCATATAACACACACTTTAGACCAACCAGCTACAACCCACAGACAAAATCCAACCTGATGTCTGTTTTTATAAATAAAGTTTTATTATCACATAATCATGCCCATTCATTTACATTTCACCCGTGGTACTTTCACTATACGTCATATTTCAGTAGTTAGGATGGTCACCCAAGAGACCACAAAGCCAAACGTATTTACCATTTGGCCCTTCATGAAGTTTGTAGACCCTATTTTAATCTGAAAATTAATTCCTATAACCCTCAAATACTTACATCTGTTGTGTCACTCCTGGATGATAAATGAAATGATCTAATACAAACATTTTAATGATAATGTTCATGAATTATTAATTTGGGTTTAGAGAAAACAAAGTCAGAGAACTTCCAAAAGACTTACAACCTCTATGTTTGAAACAAAGATTAGATCTATACCAGATAACTTAATTCAACCACAAACATTCTTTGAATATGGACCAAGGGTTTTTCACAAAGGCCTTTCCTTTCATGGTGGAGGGAAAAACCATTTCAGACCTTCCTTCTTTATTCCTCCATCTCTCCCTTTCTCCTTTTCCTTTTCTTCTCTGAACTCCTCCTCCTTCTCCTTTTAATTCACTATTTTCTTTTTTATTTTGCTTGGTCCAATAAAATCTTGGAAGCTTCTCCTCTGATAGGTGTGCTGCCCCCCATACATCTATTACACACCTGTTATAGGTGCTCTGGATAACTTGGATCATCTAAGAAGTCAATTTCACCCACAGGCTTGATATCTAAACCGTGGGATTAAGCCATTTGGAACACACTTGATTCCTATAACATGTAGCGATTTTGCTAATGTTGTTCAGTTTTATTTCCTTGCTCAGAATGATTTCCATTAGCTGGCCTGCAGATTAGCAGCCTAATCTCCTAACGAGAGCTCTTCGATCAAACGGCCTGGAGTGGCCACATGTCTTGCTGCTGCCAAGTGACTGATTTAAGAGATGGACAAAAACTAGACACACAGAAGTCCAGATAGTGTGATTAATGGTCGATCCAACTTTCTCTGAACTGCATATCATGACTTAATGGGAAACCCTGAAGAGATTAAAGGGGGAATCACATTACCATGAATAATATAAAAAAGTGATATTCTGTCTAAACAGCTTTTCAGTGCAAGTGACTCGAACAAATATATTAACAGAGCTTACAGCAGATTCAATCAGGTTGAACGTTCCCCAGAATTTATTTTGAAATAAGCTTTACATATCCAAGATGTGAAGAATGAATCTATTCGTGACTGGCAGGAAAGCTATTAACATGCAGATTTTAATTCTGACTTCAACTCTGCAGAGGCCCCATTGTCCCGCACCCAGTCCTGGCAACCTTTCCCAACTGCAGATGTACAGCACCTCTATAAACGATGCCACCATTACGCTCTGGCAGGCTGAGATTTATTTTCCTCGCTTTATTCTAACTTCTAAGGAATCAGTTCAAATTCGTACAATCAAGGCTCCGATAAAACTGATCATGTTGAAAAGCATGAATCCTGTCTCACCAGCCCCTCCATTCACTGGGAGTGCCAGTTCACGGGGGCATTTAGGGGGCAAAACTTGGCAGCGAAGCCAGAAGCCGGCTTTATGGAAACGAGGTGTGCATTAACTCACAATTAAGCCCTGGTGCTAATGAGGTCACAGAGTACGACCAGGTAACCGGCTGCAGCCGAAAGGCAAATATTGAAATGAAGGCGTTTATTTTCAAACCAACAAACCTGAACGGAACCATTCCAATAAGTCCCATTAGCATTCTAGTTATCGGGCAGAATAATTTCATCTCTAAAATTAATTAAATAAATGGGAATGACCTGGAATCATCTCCGTGGCAAGCGGACACAATAATGCTGCGTGAAAGGCAGGCTCATTTAGAGCAGCAGCCTGTCAGGTCCTCCAGAGACGGTGCCGCCGTGCATGGGAAGGAAGGTTAAAAGAAGATTCACCCAACAAGGCACGAACATGCTCATAAGGAGGCATGAAAAGTAGTTTTTAAAATAAACTCAACTTAATTTTTTTTTCCTTTAAATTCAGGACAAGAATGCCTTCACACTGAAATACATAGTATATTGAAATGCTCATTAATTACAAAATTTGGACTCTGTCCTCCGTTGTCCATATTTTATTTTCTGAGCAATCTGCTTTATTTTAACAATTAAGATTGATAAAAATACATGGCACATGGATGAAACAGAGGAGCCCCCAGGGTGGTTGCCTGGTTTCTAAAGAGTCAACAGGGAAGGGAAGGTTCAAATCATGCCTAGGATTCAATGTGCCTTGACCTGAAGATTTGTGCCACCAGCCAAATTCCTCAGTTTAAATCCAGCCACCAATGCAATGGCTTAACTGGTGGGGCTTCAGGACAAGGGTAGGCAATGTGGGTAGGACCTTCATGAATGAGATTACATTTCTCATAAATAAAACAGACCCAGAGAGAAACCCCTCACCCCTTCCCCCTGGGGGACACACAGTGAAAAGCTGTACTCTTTTAACTATGAGGAAGTGGTTCTCACCAGACTCTGGATTTTGCTGGCACCGTGATCTTGTACTTCCAGCCTACAGAACAATGAGGAAAGAGTTTCTTTTGCTTACAAGCTTTCCTGTTTATGGTGTTTTGTTATAGCAACAGAAATCGAATAAGACGCAGACTTCCTGGATCACCTGATAAATAAGAAGTAGATAGACGCTCCTGTAGCTAGCGCTGGGCCTCCTACACACCCAGCCCCACAGTCCTAGCCATCACATCTTGCAGGACCACATGCCCTGGGCTCATTTGAACCTGGTGTTTGGTCACATGTTTTGTCACTTATGAGCTGTGTGAACTTAGACATGCACCTAACTACTCTGTCTCCCATTTTACTCATCTGTAAAAAAGGGGTGCTCATTGTCCTCCCTCTAGTAGGACTGCTGCACAAAACTGAAACTGATATAATTTTTGAAAAGAGCCCCCATAGTGTCTCCAGAGTAAGAACTCACTGGAGGTGAGCCTCACCTCATCCTCAGGTGCTTGAGCTGGCAGATTTTCCAACAGGTCTAGCTATTCCCAACTTTACAGGCTTTTCCAGGTAACACAGGTCAGTAAGGCATGTCTTTAGATTGGGGTTTCTCAAAGTGTGGTCCGTGGACAATCTATGCCAAAAGAAGCGGATGTGCTGGTTAAACATACAAACTCCTGGACCCCAGCCTGGGAATACTTATATAAGAAAGAAATTCCTAGTTGAGTCTTAGGGATCCAGAAGTTCTGAGAATTACTTATTTCAACAGACAAGAGATAAACAATGGAACCCCAAACCATTTTCTTGGGCAAATCAGTTGCAACTCCACATATTAAATACCATTACAGAGTGATGCAAACTAGACCCAGTGTTCTCCTGAACCATCTCTTTTCCATGCATTGGAGGTTCTCCTGAACCTCCACTTCCATGCATGCTCACTGCAGGCCACCTGTCAGCTCTGGATATTTGCTACCACAGGACCGCGCCTTAAAACCCCGTCACTCTACCATTCGTTCCACCCATTCCCCAGCCCTGCTGCGGAGCCCTTCTTGCTCCTGCTTTGTGCCCAAAGTGCAACCTCAGTTCCTCACAGAAGCCTTCTTGACCCCATAAGCAGGTTACGAGTCACCTATCCTAAGCTGTTAGCACCTTGCCTTCTTCGTCCTGGCATTAGCTATTTTGTGATTAACTGACAATGTGCAAGTTTCGTTTAGGACACCTCATCTCATCTCTTCCATGAAAACTGACAGAGGGCAGGGACCACTTCTTTCCCGTCCATCATGACATTCTTCATGTCCAGCATGGAGTGTGTTACGGACTAAATCTGTTCCCACAAAATGCACATCTTCAAGTCCCAATCCTTGGTGTGACTGGCTCAGAGACGGGGCCTCCAGGGGGAAAATAAGGATTACGTGAGGACATAGGAGTAGCGCTCTAATCCAATCAGGCTGGTGTCCTCACGAGAAGAGGAAGAGACAGAGGATGTGTACCCTAAGACAAAGGGACAAATGACCCCGTAAGGGCATAGGACAAAGGCAACCACCTACAGGCCAAGGAGTGAGGCCTCAGGAGATACCACCTCTGCTTGCAAGTTCACCTCCTACTCCCAAACTGCATTTTGAGAGAATGTACTTCTGCTGCTACAGCCTCTATCAGTGTGGCACTGTGTTCTGGTGGCACTAGTGTACCGATACAGTGCCTGTTCCAGAATGGAGACTCAGCACCCACAGATGTCCAACCAGTCTGCACCCGGGCAGTGCTGTGTTCTCTCTGCTCATGCTGTATCTGGGGAGCACTCCCTGAGCAGGAGGCCATGCTGGTGGAACACGTAACTGCTTCTTCAGAGTAGAGGCTGGAATCAACACAGCATCTCTGAGCTGCGACCTGGGCCCTCATTTAATCCAAACAAAACCCACACAACCTCTGACCCTTGTACACCTGCTGGCCATCATGCCACCCTGGACATACCAATCAGACCACCCTAGTAATTCATGGTTATCCATTTGGAAATTGAAACCTTAAACTGAGCAAGAAAATTCAAATTTGCATTTAACTGTCTTATTCTAGAAATCACCTCATCTTTACTGATCTCATTTTCAACCAACTGTACATGACAGTGAGTTAGAAAATGGTCTGATGCCACACCGTTGTGCATTTGAAGCCATAGCCCTGCCACTGAGCAGCTCTGTGACTGCAGCACCCCTCAACCCAGTCAGCCACAGTCTCCTCATCTGCAGACGAGGATTCACCTACTCTATAAGATGAACAAAACCTAATAAGGCTGCTAGAGTCCTAGGGAAGGGCCGCAAGAGGCTGGATAAAGGGCTCTTGATAAACCGTAGCTGTGATTGTCTTATTGTGAAGGAGTTGAATTTTATTATTAATAGTTAATGCAGTGTTAGCATGTATTGAAAGATGTCTACTGTTTGACAATGACAATCAGAGAATATTACTATCAGTTCTTTATTTCCTTACCAAAATATTTGCTCTCAAAACTCAATTTTTTATTCATTGAAAATTAAGAGCTTGTGCTAGATCTTGGCCAAAATATACGAGTAAATTAATTCACAGATATTGTGAAAGTAGAAAACAGGGGTTTCTGCTTGACTAAGCTCTCCTAACTGCAGCAACCTCTGAGCTCTACGGCTGGGGACTTGGAAATAGGGCTGTAAGTCTAGGTACAGATTCTGTCTCATCACAGCATCCTAATAACCATCTCTTCTTTGGCAAGAAATTTATGGCCGGCTGTTGGAATGTTAGTTTATTGATGATTAAAGTATCAACTGTCCTTGATACAAACAAACAGGCCTTCTGAATCACACGCAGCAGGGCAGGGTAGCTATAGGCCTGGGGCAATTTATGGGCCACTCAGTTCCCATCAATGTACTGTCAGCACACCCAGAGATCTGACAGGTTCCTGTTAAGAGGATGGATGTTCTTTCCACAATCCAAGGAGCGCAAGGTGAGGTCTCAGGTCTCATATGCCTGAAGCCTCCTCCGCTATGGAGGATTTACTATTGGGAATGCTCTCAGGTCCAGGTTGTACTGTTCCAATTCTTATGGGATTCGCCACATTCAAGTCAATGCTTAGGACATAGTGTGGCAACCACTGAAAAGTTTGCAGGTCAGGGTCCAGACCACTGTTCAATGTGGCAGGTTGAGGTTCCAAGGACCAAGCAATGACACTTGTGCTCTGACTCCAGGTGTGCCTATATCCACCAACAGTATGGTTCCTCTCGGTCCCTTTCTTGGTGGGCAGAAGGAGCATTATTGAGGTGAAGACCTGTGGCACCTCCAGACACCTGGTTTCTTCTACTAAGCCATGTGGAGACTGCACATTCCCCCCTCTCCAGGGTCCTGTGACCAGGCTAGCCAACAGGCTGCGGAGAGCACAGGACACCTCAGACCAAAGCACTTACTTGCTCTTGTGCCTCCCTCTGGTGGTGCACAAGGACATGAGTGCCAGAGCGTGCAGCTCAGAGACCAGGGAGACCCCATCAGCCCACATCCCTGAGTGACTGTGTATAGGCATGTAGGGACCCGGTCACCCATCACTGGGCATGGAGTGTGAGCAAGAAATAAGATACTTGCAGTGTGCTTAAACACCATCCTTCCCCACACGCAGTCCCAACACACACACACACACACATTCACACATGTACCCATATACACATACGTACACAAGTATGCATGCTCATACACACAACGTGAACACACACACACTTCCATTTGAGGAAAGAAAAAGATGCCTGCCATTCTGCTTCCATCATCCTCCTACCATTTCATTATTAGTTCTGGCTACGGTAAGAGATTGGGCTCATGTCCTGGGGCATCAGAGTGTGATGACGCCCAGGACTCTCATCTAGGTTTTAACTGAAAGCCCCATCTCGATTTTCCCTGCATTGAGGAAGAAAGACAGAAAACGAAAGCACGTGGAGCTTATTATCTCTGCTTCTTACAGAAATGCCTTTACTGAATTGTGATTCAAGGTTATGCCAGTTTAGGAGGCTAAGGGAGGAACTATCTATTCCAAATGCATTTCTGTATCTTTTACAAAATCACAGCTGAGCACAACTCTGCTGGCTGGATTACCAGTGGCCTCACATGAGGTGCTGTGAAGTGGCCCCCAGCTAAACCTCGATCCCAGGGAAAGCATTCCCCTGTGCCCACGGACCTGCGACACGCCATTTTCGCTTCCTGACAATAGGAAGCAACATTGCTTTAACTGTCAGGAAACCCGGGGCCAAATTCAAGGGCCAACTGAGAGAACAGGCTGACTTCAGATCACAGAGCATATTGTTTTGTAAACTGCTTTTCACATTTGAAACTGAAGGTCTCAACAGATGTCAGGATCTCTGACCATCCTTAAAGACCTTCCAGAAGTCTACATTAATTGTATCTACCCACTGCCCCTCAGCTCAGGTGACAATGACCATAATAATGGTGGAAGACATGGCTCATAAAAATCTCCACTGGATAAAGTAAATAGGAATTTGTAGGGATCCACGGAAACCCAGAGTTCATGCAGGGCCCAGTCGTCAAGGTCAGCAACCCATGTCCCTGCAAACACAAGCACCAACGAACAACGGATAGATGGCCAGTCACTTATGTGTCAAAACTAAATCCTTTCATACTTGTCCCCAAATCAGTGGTTTCCGTGAACATCATGATGCCTGTGAGCTGGAACAAGTGTACCTGCAGCTGGAAGATGAGCTTGAACAGCACGCACAACACAAATGGGGGAAGCCAAGGCCCCCGATGACATGGTGCAGGGTCTGGATGAGAAGCTCAGAACCAAGACTGTGCTTAATGAACGTACAGCAATCGCCACAACAGATGCAGGGAGGGCACCTGGGGTCAGGATCCCATTTTTACTGTTGTCCCTGCTGCAGGCCATGAGTAAAAGAGGATCCTGCTGTTTTACTCTAACCATGTCAACATATGTGAATATGTCACTCACTCACTCGGACGGACACTGAAGACAGGAAGTGTGCTGGGGAGCAGAGAAGAGATGCTGATTCTACTCCTTAGGCTGGTTTGGAGCCCGGGCGTATATGTGCACATGCGCACCTTGGAATAGGAAGATAGAAAGGGCAATGGGAGATGCTTGTATTTACATGTTAGTGTGGTGGTATAAATTTATTTTGGACCTGCTCCTATCTATAAAGAGAGAGTAAATTGCTCAATAGAGGTGCATTAATAGTAAAATAAAGGAAACAAACACATTCCAGCATCAAATACAAATGCTCTGGGGTCACTGGTGGTGTTAGATTATCTAGGGCACCTCAGCCTGGAATTTGCAGCAGCTACCTCTCTTTAGAGGGAAAACATGCTCTGGGGAGGGGTGAACCTTTTCCTCCCAGGGAACCACTGCAAGTGGCTTGCACTTGACCACATGTGCAAACATGTCCACACATGAAAGAGTTTTAGAAATTTTTTAAATGAATTTTGTGCACCCTAAAATACGACATCTTTGGACCTGAATTCCTACCTCTGCCAACAAAAATAAACAAAATATTTGGCACCTAGTGTCTACTTTGGACTAATGCAGAATTGCTTGCTAGAAGAAAGATGTACCCTTTAAAATTCTTCTCCAACCTTCCTTCCCAAATAGTGCGGCGCGTTTTCTCTCTAGAGCTGCAACAACAGCTTCTGACAAGAGCCCCCAGCAGAGGAGCGGAACACGGGGCATTTGTGAGCTGCTTCAGCCAATCCTCAGCAAAGTCCCTGGAGAGTGGACAAAGGCTCACCAAGGCGCAGAGATTTTGCTGTGCATCTAGTTGCTGACCTACATGCCAGAGTTCAACTCAGCACAGATTTTCCATTGCCTACTATGTGCCATGCACTGGAAGTCTCAAGGAGAAATAAAACAATTTCAATCACATGTAGTGAAAGGCCTGTGAGAAAGGCTTATGTGAGATATCAGGATGCACGTCCTCACATATCATGCAACACAAGGTTGTGACTCCTGCCAGGAGATGCCCCCGCAGTCTCCAAACTGTGTCCTTCCAAGGCACAGCTTTGCTTTCTGTCCAGAGACTGGTTCAGGTAATGGACGAAATTGCAACAGAAGAAACATATAAACAAGGTAGGTTTCCAAATGCATCTCATAGGTGCTATTCAGGGTGAAATGAACAGAAATAAGCAGTCCTCCAAAACCAGCTGACATATTTTATACATCGCCCTCACCTCCCCGCCCCGTGCACTTTCAGAAGGTAGCAGAGGCAAAATGCTCCTAAATCAGAGTTTTCAAATCAGAGGCTGGTATTAGAAATAAGATTAACCCGGTCCCTTAACAATCAAATTTATGACTAGTAAAGGGTTATGGAAAATTCTATCTTGATGTCACATGGAGGAAACAAAGTCTTCGGAGGTGCGGGATGATAAACTGCAGCCTGAGCGGCGGGCTTGGTGAGCAGAATGAGCAGTTCAAGAGTTCAGAACGCGCGTGCTCGCAAGGTGCTCAGCTAAAGAGGAGGGCAGGCTGCAGACAAAGGCACGGAAAGGTCATCCTTACAGCCTCTCCATCTTCATTACCGCGGGAAGGTCCTGGCCAAAGTGCACACTCCGGGCCTCAACGTGGGCACCGCGAGGAGGTTCATGTCTTGGGAGGAAACTGTGGTACCAAACAAAGGGCGAGGTCTAGAAGGCCCGCAGCCTGGCCTGCCATTGCCACCTGGGCTTCCGACACAACCCCAGCCACCCCGAATCACACGCGAACACACCACCTGGCCTCGCTTTTGTGTGTATGTGTGTGATAGATTAATTAAAGATTACAATCTATCATCTTCAAAAGGCCAGAGAATGGACTTTGCAATTGGTAGCTTAATTTCCTCTCAGGTAACTGCCAAACTTAAATTTGTTCTCCCAAATAAAATAATTTCTCCCATCTGTGCAGCCTGGAATTCCATGCTCAAATAAAACAGTGTTCCTGAAGTGCCCTATAACTCAACCCTCATCTTCCGGGTCTCAGGGATTGAGGGAAAGGTGGATTTCATTTTCTGATTATCAGCAGGCTTCCTGGGAGACAGGCGGTGGCTGTGATGGGAAGCAGCCCCGACTGTGCCTCCGGAGACCCTCCTGAAAAGGCCAAGGCTGATGGCCTTCCTCCCTGGAGTGGCACTGGCATTTGGGTAGAGGGTCCAGATCACCTCCTCTCCAAACCCAGACACCAGCAGCCCCCTGATGTAGCCCCTCACCACCCACCAGTGAGTGCTGGCCCTCCACGGACTGGGGCAACGGGGACTCCACGCTAACCCCAGTGCCTGGTGCCGCTGTAAGGACGCGAGCAGAGCCAAGCACCTCGATCCTGCCTGCGAGTGAATGTTCACAGAATCGCGGCCAGCTCAACTGCAAGATGCAAGAGCAAAGGTTGGTCACACGACGGGGACAAGAAGGATAGAAACAGCCACGCATTCCCTGGATTGAAAGGCAGTGGCTATCACTCTCAGGGGTTCAGCATCTACAGTCAGTAGGAAAGCTAGGTACACCCCTTAAGAGACAGGTGACGCAAAACAGGTGACAGCCTCCTTCGCCTCCTCTCTGAACCTGGAAAACGCACACCAGGCATCTCTTGTGTGTTGTGGATTAATTCAGATGGCAGATAAATAGAAGATGGACAGATGGAATGAAAAGAGGAGGAAAGGAAGGAAACGGATGTCTGTATTTCAAAGACTTTAGCTCTGCAGGCAACACATACTGAGTGCTCAATAAATGGTTTCGGATGTTGTTCAAAGATCTGTGACGAGACTATGTGGACGTGGAAATTAAAGGGGAAAAGCAGCGCTCCTGAGAGGCCCGTCGCCTTCTCTTCCTCAGCGCCTGCCATTGTTCTCTGCTCCCCTTTGCACGGCAATGACTGGCATCAGAGACCAGCTCAGCAGGAAGCACTGCACAGCCCTGCGCTGAGCCCAGTTTGCAGGCACGCCATTGATGCCCTGCCAACACCTACCAGGGAGGACTAGGATGGCAGTGGCTTTGGCTGCCCCCCACACTGGGACATAGGTGGGCAGCAGGGAGTGACAGCTAGAAGGAAGAATCAGGTGACCTTCCCCATGTGGCACCCAAATCACAGCAGGATGTGCACGGCTCAGTTGGCAACGCTACATAGATAGGCTGCCCGGCAGCCAGTCCCTCAGATGGCCACAGGGCGAGTCCCAGCCTATCAGATTGGCCTGGGGTTCTGGCCCACAGCGGGCAGCTTCTGCTCGTGGCATTCCATGTGGTCTTCAAAGTCTTGTGCGCTCCAGATTTTATGTCAGGGCAAATGGACCCTGAAGTCATGGATAATAAGAATAACCAGAATTTAACAGACGCCTGGTGCATACGAGGGCCCCGTGGCAGGCACTTCACAAAAGCAAGTTCTAAACTTGCAGATGACCTGCCTATGTTGCCAACAGCCTCTGCCACCACTGAGACAGGAGCTGACCTGGGCTGACTGCTCTGGGTGGGTCCCCAGGCGCTCTGCACACAGAACGCACAGTGCTGTGAATCGTCCCCCTTCACCACCCTAGCAGCGAGCCCTGGGAAGTCTGAGTCAAGGCCGTGCTCAAGGTCACCACTTTGAAGCAGTAGGAGTGGATTCCCTCCAAACCAGTCCCTCACCCCCAGTTCTGTTCTTTCCTGCCCCTGCCACCAACAAAAGCAGAGATCCTGGAGTTTCTGAACACATCCTGTGACAAAGCCCTGTGCTTATTGATCACAGGGGACAAGAGATCGTTTCCATTTCCCTTATTCAATATCAGTCAAAGATATCAGCTGCGGTAGGCCGTCTTATCAAAGGAACACTTCAAAGGTCAGCCACGTCAGACAGAAACAGCCCGTGCTTCAGAGGGGACTTTGAGGTCCCTTCCCCTCTGTGTCAAGGCAGTGGTAGGGTGGGGGCAGGAGTGTTGAAGGGCAGCAGGCTGGGGCAGGTGGCATCCCTCGCCAGACTTCTTGGAGAAGTGGGACCCTGCAGCTGACTCCAGCACAAGGAGAGTGGCCTGCAGAGCGGGGGCAGCTGGGGAGAAGACACAGGTGCTGGAGACCACCCGCGCCACCTGTCTCCCACATCAGGGAGACCATACCCTGCCTAGGTTCCCATCTCTGCTGGCTCAGATTCTGATGCAGAAGGAGCAGGTGATGTAACTTGTCAGAGCAGATCTGGGTCTATCTGCAGCCTCCATTCTGGGTGGTCTCAATGCCCAGAAGAGAAGATGCTGGAAGAGGGACAGGAGACCTGAACCTGCTTGAGGATTTGTCCAGCTGACATGAGCTTAGGGCTGGGGTGTTCGTCTGTAGTCTTAAAATAGAAAACGACACTTCAGGGCATCAACCCCAGATGGATGGTGTTGGGGAAGTCACGTAGGCCGAGTTGGACAAGAGGCCTCCCGGCAGGACCTCTACACAGCTGTTTACCCTGAGTCTCTTTCTCAGTCTACCAGGATACTTTCCATGCCACCTCTTCCTGTGGGTCTAATCATGCTAAATGTCACTTTCAATTCTTTTTAAGTGGAAATGTGATGCTGTAGACATTTAAATCAAAATTGAGTTTCCAGGGAAATTATAGTGGTCATCTTTCACTATGAGCCTCTTGACGGTTTTCAGCTGCCTCCACGAGCCATCAGGATTTTAAAATACAAGGGGGTTTATAATAAAGAACAGCTACTGTTTATTGAGCATCTACATTTTGCAAGGCTCCGGGCAGGCTATTTTTTTTCTGATTGGTGGACTACATCTTCACAATCTTCTGAGAAAGATGGTTTTCCTGTTTGTGATATAGGAGGAGACCCAGAGCCGTAAAGCCTCTAGTCTGAGGTCACACGGCTAATATTATCTAGAATGTCAACATCTCAGATTGAGTAGCCAGATGGTTCTAAATTCCTTTTTAGATCAGAGATTCAATGATTCTAATATTCATTTTCCTAAGATGACCTGATTTATCATAATGGCTTACATCCAGCCTTCTAAGAACTCTTTTTGTATTCAT
Organism: Geosciurus inauris; assembly: GCA_004024805.1. NCBI lineage: Eukaryota > Metazoa > Chordata > Mammalia > Rodentia > Sciuridae > Geosciurus > Geosciurus inauris. Next base: position 67,766 of record PVHX01007573.1, read on the forward strand.
TCGTCTTTGATTTTGGCAGCTGCTTTTAGGGTTACCACTCTCTCTACCTGGCATTGTGCTGATTTCTGTTAACAAGATGGATGTGTCTGTCTTCCCGTGGCTCAGAGAGAAGACACAGGTGAAGACAAGTGATGATGATCAAGTGTTGCTAAGAGCAAGGCTCCGGATCTAGAAAGTTCTGAGGAAGCATTTGAGAGGGGTCTCTATCTTTGCCCCCCATCACAGGGAAAGGTTTGTGGAGGGAATAATATTTATGCTGAGACCTGAAGGATGAGTTGAGGCTGGGCCTGAGGGGAAAAGGTACAGAGGGACAATTTTCAAAGAGTAGAAAAATCACAGGTCTGCCTCAGGCCAGGCTATGATTTTCCCAATTACACCTCTCTTCCTAGAAGTCCTTCAAATGCTCAGGCCCACTTTGGAGAATCTGTGAGAAAATGTACTAGCTGTGCTACGAACTCATCTGGAGGCCCAGATGTCAAAAGTGCACAATGAAGGGGCACCCCTCTGTCTGTTCTGGGTAGGGGGCAAACCTGCCTGCAGGCCAGCTCCGTGCCACTCTGCAGCCAGCTCCCAGACCCTGGAGCCACCAGGCCACATTGCCTCTTCTGCAGCTCAGGGACCCAGTCACCAAGCCCAGAAGCCATAGGGCTGCCAGGGACACCCCACTCCATGCTTCAGCCCTCTCTAGGGCTTCTTTTCCATGTGTAGCTCACGACATAACAAGCACTAGCTTTGTGTTGGTGTATATGGTATAGCGCTGGGAACCAGCTCAGGCCTGGAGCTTGCTAGGCAGATGCTCTAGCGCTGAGCCACATTCCCAGCCCTTTTCATTTTATTTTGAGACAGGACCTCACTAACTTGCCCTTGGTTCAGATTCAACTGGAGCTTTGCTTTCTAGGATGGGGCGGTTCTCGGCTACTTCTGAGATACAACCCCAAAACCCAATTCTAAAGGAGAGCAGGCTCCATGCTGCGGGGTTCACTGCAATACCTCACTACAGACACACCAGGCTCCCCTGGGGCCTGGCAGAGGTGTAACTGTTAAGCAATCCGCGCTGTGGGCACAGTGGCGTGAGGCCCTAAATACCATGGAATTGGTTCAAAATACGCTGTGGGAAAAAAAATCAAAATTGGATACCAAACTCTATGTAGTCACAAAATATAAAAGGAAAATTAAGCCAGGCGCAGTGGCACATGCCTGTAATCCTAGCACTCTGGGAGGCTGAGACAGGAAAATTTCGAGTTCAAAGCCAGCCTCAGCAATGGCGAGACACTAAGCAACTCAGTGAGACCCTGTCTTTATATAAAACACAAAAATAGGGCTGGGAATGTGGCTCAGTGGTCGAGTGCCCCTGAGTTTAATCGCTGATACCAAAAAAAAAGGAAAATTAAGAATCATGGGGAGAAAATAGAAAAGACATCCAAACGTAAACAGCGGCAGATAAATTTCAAGATTCAACAGCTCTATCCATTTCTTCTGGAGGAAACTATCCCTCACGCAGAGACCTCGCTGTTCTCCTGAGCCTCCTGAACAGGTAGGCTTTGTCTCTCCACCTTGTGGAGGAACTATGGTGACCTCCTAAAGGCCACTTCTAAGTCATGAGATTCACACGAGGGAGGGCCACTTTGTTTCCCTGTCCTGGGTTCCCCAGGGACTATCGTTGTGTTCGCCTGACACATTGTCAGAGTTTGTATAGATAAATGCAGGAATGAAAACTGCCACGTCGCTCACTCCATAACAACGTCACTGGAGACAGCAGCACACAGGACAGTCTGTGTGTGGCTGTTTCTTCTTACACCTCCCAGCACTACGGCACAATCCACTAAACAGAGTCCAAGCATGTGTCCAAGGAGCCTCTTCCTGGGGTCGGTGGGTCTACAGATAGAGTTTCAGAACATAAACAGGGATGAGTGGATTCCTCGTGACTAAGGGAAACCTCCTGATCAGCACTAGACAGCAGGGACCTCAAGTTATAACCCTGGCAGGAACTGGCAGTGTGGATATATCTGTTGCCAAATATGGGCCCAGTGCATGGGTATCTGGCAACCAGATGAACGAAGGGACAACTGACAAACATCCTACCCAAACAGAAGAAGCTAAGACACAGACATGCCTGGACTGAGTGTCCCCTCCCAGTGTCCAAATGGAATGCCCCCAGATGGAAAAAAGATTTCCCAAGGAGCGGCTATCCAGGCTCAGTGAGGCCACACAGTAACTTGGAGAGGTCCAGAAGATTCCTACTCAAAAGATCCAGGAAAGGGGAAGTCTGCATTTCAAACAAGCATCTCCACATGGTTCTGATTTAAATTCAAGTTTTGCTCAGACACAGCCAGACGTCAAAGGTATTTTCCATGAAGGGTGGGATGGTGACTGCTATTCTTTCTGCTAAGCATCCCTTTGATTGGCAAGTTCTTGATTACACTGGCAAGCATACATGTTTGACTAGGTAGTGTGCACACCTATAATTTAAAGTACTATACTGGGCATTTCATGCATAAGGCTCTCTTCTTCAAAAATAACCTTAACAGAGAAAACATTCAGCTTTTTGTTTTGGGGGCTTGGCTTATTTCACTTAGCATGATATTCTCCAGCTCCATCCACTGACCTGCAAATGCTATAATTTCATTCTTCTTTAAGGCTGAGTAATATTCCATTGTGTACACATACCACATTTTTTTTTATCCATTCATCTGTTGAAGAGCATCTAGGTTGGTTCCATAGTTCAGCTATTGTGAACTGAGCTGCTATAAACATTGATGTTTATGGCTGTATCATTATAGTATGTTGATTTTGAGTCCTTTGGGTATAAACCGAGGAATGGGATGGCTGGGTCAAATAGTGGTTTCATTCCAAGTTTTCCAAGGAATCTCCATACTGCTTTCCATAGTGGTCGCACCAATTTGCAGTCCAACCAGCAACGTATGAATGCACTTTATCTCTGATAAGTGGATGTTGATCCATAATGGGGTTCGGTGGGGTAGGGAAGAATGAAGGAACTTAGAATTGTGCAAAGTGAAGTGAGGGGAGTGGAGGGCTGTGGGGAAGGGAAGGGGGTGGAATGAGACGGACATTATTACTCTGCGTACATGTACGATTATATGACTGTAGTGACTGCACCGTGTACAGCCAGAGAAAGGAGAAGCTGTGCTCCATTTGTGTGCAATGTGTCAAAATGCATTCTACTGTCATGTATAACTAATTAGATCAAATTTAAAAATTAACCTTAAGAAGTATTTTCCTCTCTTGCTGATTGAAAACAAAACAAAAAACAGCATTCCAGGACTGACCACTGACACAGGTTGCGGCCTTTGTTATTATGGTGACAATCTGTGAACATCCTTTCCACTGCGGATCTGGGGGCTGACTGGCTGCTAGATCTGTGCATTACTCTGGCCCCTGCTCTATTCAATTGAGAAAAAGTGCATTGTGAAAACATAAACACGTGTAGCAGAGAAACCTGGAGCCTGAAGACCTAGGCAACTGTGCTTGCAGGGCCAGCTGCTGAACACCCAAGTGTATTCCCTTGGTGATTTTGTACAAAGAAGCACTTGTGGGCATGCAGAAACCCAAGCTGAACTCCAGGAGGGTCAACAGGGCAGGCAGGTTGTGGTCACCAGATTAAAGAGTCCTGTTTTCCTTGGCTCCATTCCTTACCCCTGAGTGACCCTCACCTGCTCTGCATATGGCTGAAGCCCAAAGGGCTAGAGGATCCCTTCCTATCTGTAGAAGCTGACTAAGTCACATGGACATAGTGACACTGCATGGTGGCGGTGCAAGCCAGAGAGCTTGACTAACTTCTTTTATTTACAAAATGGGGAGAAAAACACCAGGTATTTTTGCTTATTTTCAATAAGCAACACCTCCGTACATGCAAACAGCACTTTTTAAATGTTTCCTACTCTTGCTTCCAAATCCAATCACCTCTCTTCCTGGCCGACTCTGTCCCAGGTGGTTTGAGCTCCAAGGACAGCACTGGGAGCTCCCTTGTGCTCTCACCTTTGGGGGACACTGGAAGGACAGCCAAGCTTGGAAAGGGACACAGGCCTGCATGCTCTCTGCTCCCTCCCTCTCTCCTTACAAAGTCACCTGTGGGTGACTACCTCCACCAGGTTGGTGCCCTCCTCCACTGGCCCCATCCAGCCTGGGCCCCTGGGTCGTCTCCTAGAGTTTTGTTAATAGTTCTTTATTAAACTCTTCTCCATAGAAGTGTGCCTTTTTGTTTTCTTATCAATACCCTAATATTGCTCCTAAAAAAATAAAATAAACACTAGAAAGCATGTCTATGTATTTTGGTTTCTGGAGAGAACCACAGGGGGACTCACATTTGTCATTTCAGAGATGAGAACATCAAGACTCTGGGCAGCTGGCTAGTTCCAAAGCAAGTCTGTGACAGACAGGGGACCTGAACCCAGATTATCTCTTGCCAAATTGAGACCCCCTCAATACATTTTGCAAGTCATCATTTCCATTTTTAAATGATAATAGTCATAAAAGGTGATTTAATAAAAACATGATTTTATAACAAAGGACAAAGGTAGACTGTGAATGTCTCTGACACTAGAAATTAACTAAATTCAACTTTCTGATAGTGCCTCCACTCCCAATTGCATACAGAAGGAAAAGCACCCTGTCCCCTGAATGCCATATCCATTACAGATCTGGTCCTAATTAACCTCCTGCATAAACTTCCTTGTTACATGCCCAACTTTAGCAATCCTCCACCTTTTGGGGAGAGGCAGAAAAGGGTAAAATGGACTCAAAAAGTTACTTTGTCAGATTTAAACAATTTGCTCTAATTTGTTCCTATAATTACCCAATTTCATGCATTTGGGAAATATTAAAAGAAGTGGTAGAAAAGTATAGAAGATAATTTTGGGTGTAAGATAATAATGAATTAGATTCGACAGCAGGGCTAATAATCACATTGGCATTGTGGTACGGTTAAACTAAACAGGCTGCATAACTGATCAACGGAACCAGCCTAACCTAAGGGAAAGGGCTCCACCCCCTTTTCCACATGCCAAGGAAAAATAAAGAAGACATATTAACGGAATTAACCATTTTGAGAGTGGAAATATCCTTGCTGTCACAGCACATGAGGAAGACACCCAAGACTAAAGAATATATGCACCTGTACAAAGTTAGGTTTGCCTACGTTCTCCCTGCCAGAATGTCAGAATGAGAGTAAGTTTCTCCACCAACACACATGAAGGCTCCCTGGATATACAGGACTCCAAAGAACCAAACCAAGCTGAAATGCAATCAGCAGACAATGAGCACAGCAGAGCTTCACGCTTCACACTGGCTCTGAAACCCCAGTGCCAACCTTGCATGGCCATGTAATTTCCCCAAGCCTAAGTTTCCTCACCCATCAGATGAGCATAAACTGTTTTCGGGGGTTGTGGAGATCAAATGAAATAATCTTCTTGGTGTGGGGCTGCACACCTGTGGTCCCAGCAACTTGGGAGGCTGAGGCAGGAGGATTGCCAAATTGAGGGCAGCCTGGGAAACCTAATGAGACCCAGTGGTAGACCGCCTGGGTGCAATCCCAGTACTAGCCAACAATAAGATAACCTGTTATTAAATGTTTAGCATAGCCACTGGAATGTTATAATCATGCAGTGTATATTAAATTAATATTACCACCATCTCTATCAGCAGATTCCATTTCACAGGAATAAAGAGTTTCGGAGACAAATGCAGGAACATCACCAAACTCTCAGAACTGCAAACTGTCTGATGAGAAACACCTATTTTGTTGCACTGCAAACCTGGGGTCACAGGTATACTTACAGTACACATTTAAGAACCCCCCGAGAAGGGGTCCAAAGGGCTTCCCTAGAAGGCCAAAAGGGGTCCACAGACAAAAACTCAAGGCAGAACATACCTAAGAACCCAGCCAAATGACGTGGCAGGAGAGCCTGCCTCCTCCAGCTCACGTTAGGGTGCTTCTGATGATCTTACACTACCGCTTTTTAGTAAACTTACATAATGGAGAATCGGTCACTGCTCCAATCCTTCAGTGTGCCCTGGCAGGAAGCAGAGCGACCAGGCGGCAGGCTCAGGTTGCCAGACTCCCCGCTCCCAGAGGCGGACCCTGAGGCCCCAGCCCCGCTGCTGGAAAACCAACAGGCCTTTTCATCCTCCTCAAAGCCGGAGCTAAAGTTCATTTCACAAGCCAGAATTTAAAAATCAATTAATAAATTACAACTGCCACAGAATGTTAAAAAGCCCAGAGGCACCTAGGAAGGGCTTGGAAGAAACAACAGAGCCCCCGCCGAGATGAACGGGCTTGCCAGGGAGCCTCGCCGTTGACTCGATCTCCTAGGACGGACGATCTCCCACCGCCACTCACCACCACTCTGTGATAATCGCAGCATTAATTTTAAAATGATCATGAATCAATCATGACATCTGACTCCTGTTTTTACTGGCAACAAAACACTCTAATTAGCACCTTGAATGAGAGCTGTGGAGCTAAGGAGAGCTATGGCCCGTGGACAGAAATCTGTAGATGAATCTTCCCCGGTGACCCAGCACAGAGGCGCCGAAGGCCCGCCCCTCTCCTTGCTGGTCCCCTGACATAACCACCCTGGGCCTGGGCACAATGGGACAGAGCACTGTCAGGAGAGGGGCTGTGCTGGCCTGGTAGGATGCAAGCACCCTTGTCTTGACCTGCTGAAGGGCAGCGACTCCCCCCACCCCAGGTATCTCTAGACACTTCCAAAACGTCCCTGGCAGGCAAAGTCACCCCTGGCTGAGAACCACTAGACTAAAGAGCAGCCTCTGCACTCGGCTACGATGAAGATTAAATATTGTAAATTCTTACAAAGGGTTAGTGCGCTTAAAGGTGCACAAGGACACTGCCACAGACACAACTAGGTGTAGTTTAAACCCACTAAGGGACGCCAACCAAACACAAGTGCTTCTGCCATCGGTGCAGGAGAGGGAGCGGGTTCATTGGCCCTGGGGGTGTGTGGATGCTCGCATTCCTACGCGGCACTTTTTTTTAATCAATTCTGTGGAAGTGTAAGTTACACCCAACACACCGCATCCATTTCCACTGTACACGCTGTGTGTTCTGACAGGTGTTACACCTGGCCACTCACACCCAACCCCCAAGGGCAGGATGGGCCCATGTGCACATGTACAGACAACTCCCTGAAATAAGCACAGGTGTGTGCTGTACATCAGAAGCGTTTCTATTCGTGCATGATCTTGTGATCTGGCCTCTTGCGATGTCTCTGATGACTGTCCCACTGGGAGAGCTTTCCTGGGAAGGAGGGCGTGCTGTGTGGGTGGGAGCTAGGCACCACCAGGGTTTGGTGGCCAGCAGTTGCTACCGTGCCGTTCTCAGAGCTTTCAAGTCTGCATTTGTGCCTGCTGGGCCACATCTGTTGGAACAAGTCACCCGTGCGTGGGGCCTGGGACATCAGCTCCTCGGCTCACTGGTGTGCCTGACCCTTCCTCGATTCCCCAAGACAGTTTCCTGGCCACCCGCTTCCCTGCCCACTGGCACACTAGGCAGATCCTCCCTCCAGCCTCCACCTCAGGATACTGCCACTTCATCCCAGACTTCCTTGGCAAGGGACACTTGCTTCCTTCAGTCACCTCTGCTCCTGTAAGGCCTGGGCACGGACACAGAAAAGGTTGGAAGTCAAGAAGGGCGACAGCCTCCTTATATCCTGGGTTGGACACAGGGCTCCTTGGTCAGCCTGAGCCAGCCCAAGTACATTCCAGAGTGGAGGCTGCAATTCTTTGAGGGACACCTGTCCACCTAGGCAGGGGTAATTTACGGGCCCACAGGAAGGGGAGATGAACTTCCTCGCCCCTGGCTGGAACCCACATATTCAGTTTGCAGGGGGCCTGGCACACTGGACAGCCAGCCCTGCTGGGACCTTCCCGTTCCAATGTGAAGTAGGGCATCTACTTGCAGTTGACCGCTGCACTGGTGTCCTTGCTCCCAACAGCCAGAGGAAGGACAGCTCAACACCACCATCTCTCCTTACATCAAAAAGAACAGCAAGAATCCAAATCCACAGAACCTTCTAGACCGTCCACCCAACAAGGGACCAGAAGCAGTTAGGAAGGGCCCTCCATCAGCCCTCAGTGGCTTCTTGTCTTGTTTCTCTCTTTCCCTCTTCCCCCTGTACCATGAGGACTGAGGCCCTCCCTCGGTGCTGACGGCACCCTCCTCTGCTCCGTGCAGACCCAGCAGGGCATGCTAATGACCAGGGCTGTGCATGTGCACACTGGAATACTCTCTGGAAAGCTCCTCCATCAAAATTACAAAAGCCAGAGCCGCCTGCTGGATGTCAGAGGCAGATAGAATGATGCATGTGCTCCACGACATAAAATATAATGCTCCAATCAAATGATAAATCATGCTTATATGATTTTTATATCTCCATTTAGAAGAAAAAGAATTATACTTTTTCCCTCAGACCTTTTCTTAAAGTGGTGTGCCTTCCTGAAACTCCTGGTGAGTCTCAATCCAGGACACCCTGGGCTGGAGATGACACACTGGGGACATGGCCAGGGGACATGTAGCATGGGTGGCTCATGATGGGTCCCAGGGAGGGGAACGCTCACTCCAGCACACTGTGGTCCTGGAGCAGCAGAGGCGCGAGAAACCGCTTGGAAAGAGGGATGTTGGTGCCTTCCTGCCATTGCCCCCCACAAAATGCAGGGCATGGGACTGGGCGCTTCACTATTCAGTCCTGACCAAAAAGTGGGAATTGTTTCTTACAGGAAAAAGACTATTTGTCTTTGTAAGAAAATATATTGTCCAAGGAAACTAAATCATTGGTATTTTTTAACCTTACGTACTATAATTTAAATGTTATTCATTGTAGTGCTCATAATTCATTAGCTAAAAGACAAATATCAACTTCCTAATTAATTAAATATTACTAATTAAGTTGGATTTTTAATGGAAGGAGATTGAGAAGGAAGCACTTTACGGAAAAAAAAAAAATTCCTTTTTAACATCCAAAAAAGAGAATTGCCCATTATAGTTCCAGTGCCAGCCATCTCATGAAAACGTCCCTTAAAAACACAACCAGCAGTACTTCAATGAAAACGGTAACTTTATAAAAAGAAAGAAGCAGGAAGAAGGGAATCAGCCTGAACGCATGAGAAAACTGCAAGGGATGTTTGCAGCTAAACACACTTCATGTTACTTTATGTGGACTTGATAACCACACAGATTGGAACTGCCACAATTTAATGACAGCTCCCATGTGACACGGGAAACACCAACATAAGTGAATTGCGGCTGAGCGAGGCGGTGTGTGTGAGTGCCACACTCAGGCAAAGACGACTCTCTGACCCCAGAGCTCCTACTCCTGGCTGTGCGCTGGCCGCCCATGGGGAACGTGGGCAGCTGCTCCCCTGTCCCAGGTGAGGGTCTCATAAATCACACGCTTATGCTGGACATCGCGTGTGAGACCAGACTCCTGTGATGTGCTGAAGCCATTCCGTCTACTGAAGTCCAGTCCCCACCCTGTGTTACAAAAGGCCAAGTCATCTTGCCCACGATAAAGAAAAATAAATATGGAAGAATAACACCCCCTCCCCGATCAGAACGTCCAGTGGGGATTTAAATGCTACCACCCAGATATAAGGTATGAGCATTTAAAATTCACAGAGTCAGATGAGGTTGCTACTAAGCCGGTGACCTTCGGCCTCCCAAACATTTATGATTCAGTAATTACCGGATGGCTTGGTTACTGACAGCCATGGGACTTCCTCTCCAGCAGAAACATTTGAAGACAGTAGGGTGAACGGACTTCTCAGCACTAGCTGGGCACTGCCGGGGACCCAATCTACAGCTGCTCACTTAATAATCTTGCATTCATGCACGTTTCAAACACTGAGAAAAATTAGTATTTTAAGTGCTTTGGATTAGATATGTGGCATTATTTATTATCATTACCACTGTCACTACTACTACCACTACTGTTAACAAATACAGATCAGTAGGGCATTACTCAGAAAAGGCTCCACGCTTGACTTCTGTCCGTGCCCATGAAGGACGTGCATGCTGCCACCTTCCATTCTGATGCTGGAGTCGTCATCCCGAGTCTCGTCCAGCTCTGCAGTCACAACCTTGCCTGCACTTTTTACCAAAGCTAGCAAGAGAATCTCATCTGCTCAATTACTTATTAGTGTTGCTACAGAATACCATTTCCTCTTGTGGCTGATAAAATATTAATCAAAAACAGGAACTGAGCGATTTCCCAGTGTAGATGTCTTCTAATGGTAATACGGGGAGTCAGAGAGAGATCTGGAGGTCATGTAAGAGCTTCTGAAGAGTGACATCGGAGACAGAGGAGGAAGCTGCAGCTGAGGCTGGGTCTAGGTGAGAGATTTCCAACCAACCTGGACAGCTAGAGGTGCTTTGTGGGGAAAAGCCAGGCCTGAGAAACACTCCAAGGATTTGGTTTTGCAGTTCTTCAATGGAGAACAAGCCTTCAATGAACTGAATTCATCTTCATTTAGCTATTGTTTTAGCGGGTACTAGGGAATGAATCCAGAGGCCATATCCCCAGCCCTTTTTTATATTGTATTTAGAGACAGGGTCTCTCTGAGTTGCTTAGGGCCTCTCTAAGTTGCTGAGGCTGGCTTTGAACTCATGATCCTCCTACCTTAGCCTCCCAGCTGCTGGGATTATAGATGTGCGCCACTACGCCAGGCTCATTTAACTATTTTTTAAAAAACTTATAACCGTTATTTTTCAATGCCTTCCCAGTTTCATGACTCTACTTCCTGCCTAAGTAACAGTGTATACCAAAGTCAGATGAATCTCAAATGTTCTGCATTGTTTAAAAAAAAAAAAAGTCATCTACCTTCCGCCTTCTCCACTGCAGTCCTGAGTGTGTGAAAAGAACCCAGCTCTGGATACAGAAAGGAAAGGGTCTGTGGCCAGTGTACTGCAGTGACTCCGGGCAAACTATTTAAGCTCTTTGAACCCTAGCTTCCTGAAGATTTCCAAAACATACCATAGCTTCAAATGCTCACTTTCCCTGAGGCCAGACCCAAACCATGTGCACCCTAAGAAAAACCCAGACAAGCATCTCCACACCCTGCAGGCATTCCCCCAAAACATAGCAGTTGTCACAGAGCTGCAGTGAACTGTGTCCTTATGAGGGCTTATTATACCCCCCAAAGGTGTTATTTTTTAAAGCATTGAGTAAACCCCACCTAATACTTTGAAAAACACTGTTTATGATAGAGGTCAAGTAGCCTGATCCAAAAATTGGAAATCTGAAATGCTCTGAAGTCTAAAAGTTTTTGAGTGTTATGTCAGAACTCAAAAAGTAAAGCATTTCAGGTCTCAGATTCCCAGATTAGGAATGCTCCACTGGAAACGTCCATGCAAACGTTCCCAAACGTGAAAACTCCCAAATCAGAAGCATTCTGGTCATAAGTATTTCTGATAAGGGACACTCAGCCTGAACTGGCGACAGAAAAAGGACACGTGTAAGGGCGGGAATCGTGACGATACTGGTAAGTCAGCCACCTGCACCAGGCGTCCCATGCCTTGGTTAACACTTACTCAGAATGTACCTACATGTGCCTGCACCTCCAGGTCACTAACCTGCATGACACCGTGGCACAGGCTGCCAGGTAAGGGCGTCAGAATATGAACTCGGGCTGTGCCTTTGAACCTGCTGCCTTCTCCACCCACCCCCATACTTTCTGATTCTTTCCTGGCAGGTACCCTCCCCCTCTCACTCACCCCACTAAAAAGCAATATTGAAAAGAGGAGAAGATAAACAATATGACTGCTGAAGCTTCTGGAAGATCCACTGGGACCAAGAATTAAGTTATATAAGGAAGCAGTCAAAACCTTAAAGCAAGAAGTTGTTTCATTACTGTCGTTAACCGAATCAACTCAGTCCCCCAGGGCTGAGGGAGTGTTTCCAGAGGGCTCGGGGTAGCTCCTGGCCTTGTGGAGCCAGTCCCTTCTCCAGCTCCCCTGGCCTTTCTCAATTGCACCAGAGTCGAGCTCTTTCAGTTCCTTTTGCTTAAACTCCAGCAAAACAAAAACTCATCTCTCACCTACCAGACACTGGCAAGACTCCCTTTCTTAGAAGAAGCTCAGATGAGTTGGAACTTTGGAGCCTGGCATACAAAATGAATCCATATTGAGGGACAAGCTTTAGGCTTTGGTGAGGGTGAACTGTCCACTCCGGCTCACGGGTAGCAAATGCACAGACTCCTGGTGCTTTCCCCGAACCCTGTCCTTCATGACCAGCTCTAAAATGAACCACGGTCCCCCTGCCCTCTGCCCCTCCCCGTTCTAGAGCCAGGTCAGCGTCCTTTCCACCCGACAGTTCTGCAGCCACTGCCCACTGGTGTCTGGCACCCAAGATGGCACTTTTGGAGCTGTTTCTGTTCTCCCAAACTACCAGCAAAAGTAGGCCGGGTCCTCTGTACTCCTTGAGTGCAAAATGTGTATGCGTAACTGGTGGGATTTCCACCTGCCTCTTCACCCTCAAAAATGGAATCCAAAGTCTTGGAAACATTATAACCAATTAATACCGTAAAAAGCTGGCCAAAGTACCCTTTTTAATGTGCTCCTCTTAATTACCGTCTACTTTTACTTCTGAAAAATTCACTCCGAGTTGAGGGTTTCTATCAACTTTGGCTCTCTTCATCACGATCCATTAGAATGATAAAAACCCATCTAAAAAATTTAGAGTCTGCCCTAACTATCCTAAGCCTGGGAACCCATCTCTTAGGTATAAAAGCATCAGTGTAGACAGGTGAATAGGAGGTTTACTGCATCACTATTGGGGGCTGATGCAACAGCGGAAGGAGCAACTCTTGAAACTCCGTGAATGTCATCATGTTCAACATGGCGGGTGGCTGCCTTAGCTGAGGTATGCTCACAGCATGGAACAGTACCCTACAGATGGATGAGAAAAGCAAGATACAAAACAGTGTGCAAAAATGGTTCTATGTTTTGGCAAGCAAACTGCTACTGAAAAGGGGGAAAAAAACTGGAAAACCCCTGTCTTCGTCCCCTTGGACTGCGTTAATGAAATACCATGAACGGGGTGGCTGATCAACACAGTTCCAGAGACTGGGAAGTCCAACATAAAGGCGTGGTGATCTCTGGTGAGGGTCTGCTTTCTGGACATAGATGGCACCTTCTTGCTGGGTCTTCACATGGTGAGGGTCTCTTGAATCTCTTTTATAAGGACACTAATCCCGTTCAAAAGGGCTCTGTCCCCATGACCTGGTCACACCCTAAAGTTCAAACCTTTTAATACTAATACCTTTAGAGGTGGCATTTCAAAGGGTCAGTTCTGAAGGAGACACACACTCAGATCAGAGGAAACCTATGACACTTGTATGTGCCCACCTTCATTCACTATCAATAAGAAGAAGAAAGAATCACATAGTCCTGGGTAGGGCGGAGGCATTGATTCCCCAAGCATTAAAACAGTCTGCTAAGGCCCGGTGTGGTGGTGCACGCCTGTAATCTCAGTAGCTCGGGAGGCTGAAGCAGGAGGATCGCAAGTTCAAAACCAGCCTCAGCAACTCAGCAAGGCCCTAAGCAACTTAGTGAGGCCCTGTCTGAAAGTAAAAAGTAAAAAAGAGGAAACTGAGCTGAGGAAACGTACGTCCCCTATACCAGGGGCACAGCTTTAACATCAAGCCAATCAGCCCTGCTTCAGCGACTACTGCCAAATCTACAGCCATCAAAGTCACCAGATTCAACTAGAGAAGCAGCTCAACAAAACTCAGCCTCGCTGATTCCGTGTAACAATGGCTGGTAAGTGGTGAGAATTATGCGGCTCAGGAAGCCGTGGTCGAGGGTGCTCTCATGGCACTCCCTGTGTGCTGCAAGCCACCCCTTCCTGCTCTACAGAAGAGCACAGCTGTGAACCTCGGTGCTGGAGAGTGGGTGCCCACAGGGCACATGGATGCCCCTCCCTGGTTCATGGCTGAAATGCCATTTTGTGCTCAGGGAAGCCATAGGGAGTACGTTACTCTGCTGCCTGCTGAGAAATCCCTGCCCTGTGGTCAGCCCGCTGGTAGGAAGCAGGAAACTGTGCTGGAATGATGGAGACCTCCCTGAGGGTAGGGGACTGCTTACCTCTCCATGAGGACAGGGACCTACTGTGGGTTGCTGGCTCCTCTTCCCAAGGCCTAGCATGGTGCTTGGTATAGACTCGGCATTCACTAATAATATTAAATAAATTAAATCCGAATGCCTAGTATATATGTGTTGCTAATACAAAAACAGCAAGTTTCCACTTGTGGAAAAAAATGAAAAAGCTACTCCTAAAGGAACTGCATGTATTTTATGTAAAGGTAACATTAATAATAATTACAACAACAGCTCCCATATATTAAGCCCCAGTTAAAGGCACTGTAATGGTACACGTCTTACATGACTCAAGAACACCAGAAAGCACATGCTAGTGTTCCCATGCGGCAGAGGAGGAACAGAGGCTCACAGTATTAGTCACCCGACCCAAGCAGGGTGCAGGGATAGGAAGCCAGGGCCGACCCTTCTCTTTTCACTCATCCCTGTGATGCACAGACACATGCTCATTTAGTGACAAGGACTAAGAATAAAGTATCCAGGTCAATCCACTTAAAGTTAGGCATTCAGGAAAAATAAATAGATAGGTATTGGACAAGGAGACCCCAAAGCCACGTTAAGCACATCTGGAGCATTATTTGAGCTCCCCCATTAACACCTGTGCAGATCAACGGGAGTGCTGGGGACCTCAGACAAATGGGTTCAGGTGGGGGGGATTTTTCAGCTTCCGCCCCCTCTGGACCACAGCATGACAGTTACAGGACTCGCATCCATTTGTATCCCTGGTTGAATCCCACATAATTCAGCAGACATTCATTAGGATGCCATAACCATATCGCACAGCCATAAATACATCGCTCAGCCTTGAACAAGACACTCGGGTTTAAACATAGCTCAAAATAATTTCAATTCTGGCAATTTTCAGTTGCTCATCCGATAACTCTTTCTGTGGTTGCTTAATGTTACAATACAGTAGGAAACCAAGAATAAAGGCACTGGCGTGTGAGTGTGTGTGTGTACGCACGTGTGTCATGGCAAGAACAGAATTTGGGGTATCGAGTTACATCTGATAAATAGTTTGTTTGAGGAAGAGGTAATTTAATAATAGATGGGAAGCTCCTTGACATGGCAATTTTGGAAGACTCATTCTTGCTATTGTAAATGAGATCCAAGATTTTAACATTCTGAAGTGTCTGCTTCACATTTGAAGGATGGCTACTCTGATAAATTTAAAAAAAAAAAAAAAAAAGCATGCAAGATTTTGTCCTAAAACTTTTGAAAATATATAAAGCAAACAAATAATGCAAAATTAAAACCACACTGAGTTCACCGTTCTAAGGAGGAGAACAAGGCTCCCTTGGCCTTTGGTGCCAAGGGAGCCAAAGGCCACCAGGTCACAACACTGCCACAGACAGCACTTGCCTTGACCTTCCTCTGTGCTCTGCAGTTGCCAGTGGACTAAGAGTTTGTCTTCAAGTTCAATGATGGAATCACAGACACCTCTCTTCTCCCAGCAGTCAGTAACCTCACAATGAAATTTTAAATTATTTAAAGGGAGGGGAGGTAGCATGGGAAATCCCTCATGTTTAAATTAGGCTAATTCAGTATTTTTTCAGCTGGACTTTGGCCTGTGCAAAAATATCTATTCTGAAGGCTTGTAGAAAGGGTCAAGGCAATAGGAGGAGACAGTGCCTGTGCAAGATGGAGAACCATGAACTCTGCGGACCAGAACACGGGACCAGCCTAGTGTACACAATGTTCCAAATAGTCCAACAGTGTAGACAGCATGTGAGCCATAATATGTTTCCAAATGCCCCAAGCCCTCTGAACATGAGCGTTTAAAATGGACAGAAATAAAACCAAGGTAAATCGCAGAGCATCCACACTATGAAGTCCTATGCAGCTATGTAAGAAATGAGCGAGCTCGGTGTCTGCTGAGTAGAGGGCCGTCCATGATGGGCGGGCCAGGGAGACAGACGGGCGAGGCTTGGCCTGGCACAAGTGCACAGTGCAGCCCCTCCTCAGCTTGGCAAGGACGACCATTGGTGGATGGAAAAGCTGAAGAGGTGGGGACACCATTGCCAGCCTTTCCATGGGCTGTCTACTGAAGTCACTGGAGAGCAGGGACAGTGGACAGCTAGCCTGCTGACTGAGGAAAGGCAAGAGGTGCCAGGGACTTTGTTCTTGCTATTCACTCACATGGTTTCACTGACTGGAGTGAGCATACACTACTCTTAAGAAACTTGAATAATAATAATAATAAAAACTTTAATAATAGAGGACAGGGGAAGAGAAGAGGGAGAGAAGCTTACCACCACCAAAATACCTTCCTGATGGCCAGGGGTATTTCAGCCTTGCCAGGTTGCCAAGGTTGGAGTGCCTTTATGCTTTTGAAATGGAAGCACCCCTGCGAAGCCACCTTTAGAGACAAGCTGGGCGGGGAGGCCCAGAGCCCCTGGGGCCTAGCAAGGCAAGGCAGGTGTGGGGGCAGTTTAGGGAGAGGAGAAGGCAAGCCAGAGGACAGGTGCCACCCCACCCAGCTGTGGGCAGCGCTGCACAGAGATGGGGCTCCCAAGAAGTCCTCTGGTGGTGTCTAACGCACTCACCATCCCCGGGCCCTTCCAGGGGAATGATGACCATACCACAGAAACATTACAGAAGTGAGCAAGAACAGCCAGCTGCGCCTCTCAGAGCTGCTTCCGAGCACAAACAGGACACCAGGTAACTCAGTGAGTGCCCCTGAGGCCCTACTACAAGATGCCCGCCTTCTGCTGGGCACAAAATGATGAGATCTTAAAAGCCCCACCACACAATTCAAGGCCACCTTTTTCTGACTGTAAAAGTGACAAATTCATTTCAGAAAATAGTCAATGATAGAAAAATGTTTTTTAAAATGACAAAAATGTCTACAATCCCCCAGACCCAGATCAGGTCACCTTGCTGTACACTAAAGCCCAGCACTACCTGGTGGGTGGGGCCTCACAGTCCTCAGCAGGAGCTTTGAGAGGAGGGAGGCAGGCTTTGAGCTCAGAGGGACACTGGCTTGTGTCTATTTTCTGTGTGTATGTCTTCATATAGCCATAAAGCTATACTGTTTTTCTTCAATAGCTTATTCCACTTAAAAATATATAATAGGGCTTTCACTAACATGAAATGCATTTTTTTTTCAATGCATCAAAACCCTATTTGGTCCTAGAACAGGAAGAAATCTGGTACACTTACCAGGCAAGGCAGCTGTTATCAGTGCCCAGAGCAAGGGATGGAGGGACAGGGATGGTGCCTTCCCCAAGCAGACCAGGGTGCAGGAGGACAGCAGGGGCATATCACCTTTGCTACTTCCTAGTTGACTGCTCTGTTTTTACCTCCAACCATGGATACTCCATTTACCTATATACACACATATACATATGTTCATATACACACGTACACTTATAATATATAAAATGTAAAATAGTTTATGCATAATGTGTTTACATATAACCTTTGGTATATAAAATTTACATATAAATATTACATATTTATATTATATACATATAAGTGTGTGTATATATATATATTTACTCTAAGTGAATTAATAGTGAAAACATGCAAAGGAGAACACTTCCATGGGTCTAGTAGTGAACTCACATGCTGTTTTCAGGCAGTGGTACACACACACTCAACTGCAGCTGTTGCACATAATTAATGTGCTAATTATACATAATTATCTAATTACTAAAGGAAGGAGTCAAAGCAAATGTAGTAGCAAAGATATTAAAATCTTCTCTTTATAGAATGTTCCACAACATGGACCATCTTGCTAGATCGGAGAGTCACTCTCTAACTTTTTCCCTGATGTCTGAGAACAGACTCAATAAAGAGTCACTGTAAATGCATTAGCAATAGGGTGGATCAGAGGATTTTAAGTCATCCTATTAACAGAATTGGTATCTTAATTTGTCATACAATTATTCTTTGCAGTGCTGTGGGAATCAGGACTTGTACCAGACTCAGGGAAATTTTAGAAGTTTCCAGGGGAACTGGCTGGTCACTCAAGACAGTAAAAGGGAAACAGAAAGTGTGGACTAGACGGTGATATAACTTTGGTAAACACTGTTTTCCTACCCCCGGGTGTTGTGTATAAAGTAGTGTGTGGCGCGGGTGATCCGTGGCTGTACGAGTGGGAAAGACACTCATTCTTTCCCTTCTTGGAGCAGCTGTGACACTGACATAGAAGGCTCTGATAAGTACTGCATTTTTAAAATGATGCTCACACACACTCTTTCCCCAACTCAGTGCCTCTATCAATACAGACGAGACTTGTAGGCAATTGGAGGCCGGGCCGCTATTTCACTATCCCCTCGGGACCATCGACTGCTTTTCACTGAGCCCAAGGTCACTGCACCACAGCAAACACCTTACCATAAGAAACTTAAAAAGCAAAAGCATAGGATGCCCAATGAGCCTCAGGAAGGGTCTGTCCTTGGGGACCGCTCCCCTCGTACTTTCTCACCAGGGCTCTGGACACCCCACCCCGACACCTATTTTCCACAACCAAATAACTGAAACTTTTATCAGATGTCACCCACAGTATTTGTTCAGAATGGTAAAGCTGCCACAAAATCATTCATATCTGAAAAGAATAGCTCCCTGCTGATACAGAAGACACACATAAGCATCTTCAGGTATCATTTATTTTGTTAATTTGTCAATGTATACCCTATCTCCTTCCAAAAATGATTCAAGCCACCCCCTCCCTTTTTAAATGCTATCATCAAAATTCAATGGGCCATGACAAACGGAAGGAATGAAAACATAAACCAGCTGGAACTTCCAAAGGCTCCTGTTCATTACTTTTACTATTTAACTTTAACTTTTAATCTTGGGCCATAAAAACTGTCCTAATAAAAGATCCATAAATATCTCCTGAGTGTGCAAAGGAGCGGCTTTGACGACCCAGAACATATGCTGTCTCCTTCCACCGTGGGCTCCGGGCCTGCGGAGCCGGTGGAGGAGACTAGGCAGCAGCGGCCCCAGGTTATTCCTCAGGGGTGACTCCAAACACAGGGCCACCAAGGAGTGAAGGAGACAGCTGTCTCCACTCTCCAGTTTCACTTCAAAGGAAAGAAATAATAACCTGTTATTTACAAAGCAATCAAGGAGATGCAGGCATTGCGAGGGTAAGCACTTGTGAAAAATTTGAGTATGCACCATATATATACACACTCATGTATACATAAAATAACAAAGTGGTCTGGGACGGGGGTCTCACTGAAGTCTCACCGAGAAATCTTTTCTTTAATTTTGCTCCACACACAGTAGGACTCTGTGTCTCTGCTAACTCAAGCAGTGCATACACCCCAGTTGAGTACCGCTCTCTTAAATTCTGTCTCCAATCATGCACTGATATCTAAGTAAACATAATTAATTGCCAAATAATTTCAAATTATAAGATGAGTTCCCTTGAACACATTTAATTTTACTAAACAACACGTTTTTAAAATTAGACACACTCAAAACCCAGTATCATTTTTGCCTCTAACTTCTTCCAAATTAAATTCTGAGACCAAATATAGTTTAAAAGTTATATCATCATCATAGTACATTTCTGCATGAACAATACATAAGGATAATGGCTTTCATAATGGGATGCAGAAATACAAGTTTACAGGACCCAGCAATTTGTAATATTAAATATTGGGATTTTTTTCCTCAATCTAAACACGGCTTTTTCCTTTTCCCAGTAAACACCATTCTGAGTAAGCACTACAAGGCCATGTTCTTGATTACACTATTTTGACTACTGTTAAATCTCTAGCTGTCTTAAATTAGATGCAAGTAGCATTTCTAAGTTTAGAATCCTGGACAGAGTATTTTGTCCTCTGGAAAGGCCCCTAAGGACTTTGTAGACCTCGAAGACATCGCAGGCACATCTAATTCAAAGGTCATTTGTACTTCTGAGAGTCACGTGCCAGTGTCGAGGCCAAGGTTCCTGAAACTTTATTTCTGAAGACCACCGAGTTTTATACAACTTCTTTTGTTGTATAGATCCATGAGATCCTACCTTACACATCCCACGGACAAGAGCGTGGAAAGAGAAGTAGCTGTGTGTTTTAGCCTAAGCCGATAATCTGTCATAAACAGCACATTGTATTTAATATTCAGATCAAGACGCCTCTGTCTCATTCCAGCAGACCCTTCTGACAAAAGCCATCCCGCGTCTGCCAGGAGTATCGAGTCCAGCTGAGGACAAATTTCAAGACGAACCTGAAATCAATTTGCCATCAAATTTTCATGGCGCTCCCAGACCCTCTGTGGCATTTTAATTACACGCACCCTAGGCGGGGGGTACTACAGATATTGACACTTAGCTCCTACAATAAACTTTATTGGCAACCTCTGTCTGAATGCGGTACTCACCTAGAATAACAAGAGATACAGGAGGCCATGTAAGCAGGGAGGTACTGTAATCACCAGGAGCCATCTTGTTCAGAGGGTCTGGGCACTTCTTAGGCAAGAGGCTTGAGAGACAGAGCACACGGCTCTCGGGAGTACAAATGACCTTTGGGTTAGATGCATCTGTGATGTCTTGAAGGTCTGCAAAGGTCCGAGGGTCCTCTCTGTAGCACAGTGTCATCTTGTTCCCTGTTGGCTAATGGTCGCATCTGTCTGGCGTGTACCATCTCTGAACTCTCAAAAGGCTTCAAGTCCCCCTTCTGAGGTCAGGATGTTGGGACACATCCCTGTGAAACTGCTAAAAGGCTTGTTGTACTGGGATAGCAGTGGTCACTGGCTGTACTTGGAGATAGTGTGGGGAAGTAGTAGCCAGTGGCCTTGGCATCAATGACAGTCGTCCTCTGCTTTTTCCTGTTTTTTTTTTTGAACAGGATTTTGGAAGGGCTGTGGGTATCAAGAGGAAGGGGAACCTGGGCACAGTGGTACATGCCTCTAATCCCAGCAGCTCAGGAGGCTGCAGCAGGAGGATTGCAAGTTCTAGTCCAGCCTCGGCAATTTAGCCAGATGCTCAGAAACTTGGCGAGATCCTGTCTCAAAATAAAATATAAAAAGGACTAGGGATGTGGCTCAGTGGTTAAGTACCCCTGGGTTCAAGCCATGGTACACCCTCGCCCCCCTAAAAAAATGAGAGAGAGAGAAAGGAGAACCTGAAATGTACTTGTCATAAAGGATTTCTGCTGTCTGAAAAGGAACATCTGGAATTGCAGGCGTGCAGTTTTACGGAGGCATGCCGAGCAGCCCAGCAGGCCAGGTGGGTTTGCTACTGGACATGCTGCACTGGCACATGCTGCCCTGCTGCCCCCGGTGCTAAGTCCAGATGGGAACGACGCTACAACCGACAACCGCCATCTCTGTGGCTCGGCGACTTTGTGCCAGGCACGGGAGCAGGCATGTTACATGGGCCAAGAATCCTCAGATATTCTCCCAAGGCAGCAACTGAGGGAAGTGAATCCAGCATTCTGGCAAATGTTCAACCCCTGGCTCTACAAAAATGAAAGAGCGCGTATGAATGTGCGTATGATGTTCGTTGCATATTTCACTGACATAAAGGTGTGAGGCTTACCACTTATAAATAAAAGCATGCTACCTTCTGCCAACACTCTCACTGGTGTTTCCACAATCTGCACACACTTTTGTGTCCATTGCTGAGTTACAGCTGGGCCCAAGAGCATGGGCAGCGCCACGTAAGGGGTGCTCTGTACTTCTAAGCCCAGCAAGCAACGTGAGAGCGAAAAAATGAACACACACATATTTTGGGACTTCATGCATTTGGGGGGGGCATAAGCAACTTCTTTGCCAAACTGGATAACCCATTTTTTTAAAATATATGTTTTTAGTTGTTGATGGACCATTACTTTATTTATTTTTATGTGGTGCTGAGAATCAAACCCAGCACATCATACATGCTAGGCAAGCGCTCTACTACTGAGCCACAACCCCAGCCCCCGATAACCCATTTTTAATTCATTTTTATACCATGCCTCATGCATAGGTATGGGCATGTTACTCTTTGTATGGATGACCATTACTAACACTGCCATCATTTTCTATGTCAAGACAACATAAACAGAACACTCAAGCACGCTTCAACTTGTAGTTCTTGCTGTTTCTCTGGAGCAAATATTCCTGCCATGGCTGCTTTCACAATACTGAGGTGGTTTCCTGAATGGGAGTCTGTGCAGCTGCACACCACTCTAGAGTACTTCCACCATCCAGACAGGGGAGGCCTCGATCAGCTCTAGAGCACCAGGATGGCCAGGTGTGCTAAAAGGACTACAGGTACACAGAGTATTAACTGGACACCTTTGCTTATTGCCGAGTGC
>PVHX01007574.1:0-90113 GCA_004024805.1 Geosciurus inauris
TGGAAGCAGAAAATAAAATATGATCATGATAAAATCTAGATTAGTCCTGTATTAAATAACTGAGTGGTATAACTTAGCCAAGTTGACACATAAAACTAACCATCACTCCTAAAACATGTTAAAAACAACAAATAACCTTCATATACCACTTAATATATTCCATTTAATTTTCTAATTTACTTATATATTTTAGTAATTAAATCTTCACAACAACCTTATGACATAAACATGATAACCATTTTATAGATAAAAACAAAAGGAGACCTAAGGATGTTAAGTAATATACTCATGATGGCTCCGTTAATAAGTAACTGGGCTGAGTGAGATACAAATTTTGGACATAGCTTGAAAACCCAAGGTTTTTACATACATACCCTAGATTAGGAAGAGGAATCCAATAGAATCCTGATTAACTATGATTGTCTTAATAACGGTACCTACCCACCCTTAATCTAATCATTTTTAGCACAAGGCCTGGCACATTTTAAGGGCCTGGCACATTTTAAGTGCAAAATAAGAAGTTGTCAAATGAATGATTGCATAAATAAATAAGAGAATGAGTAAGTGAATAGCATATTAGTGAGTTGTGTTGTTTTCTCAGTGAAAGATGACAGCTATTTTGGTTAGACATTCTTCCTTTCCAATGTTGGAGGGAGATATTTTCCTTTGATAGATAAAGATAGCATTCCATCAATGTGTGATCTAACCATCCATTTGAATTAAAATGATAAATTATACTTCCACTGTTCAATCTCTGAACAAATTGTTCAACATTTTTGTTGTACTGGAATATATGATTTCTTTGTGTAACTGAAGATCCTCCATAAAATTATCTTTCTATTTTTTGTCTTAAATTATTTTAGAAAGTGATTTCACATTTTACATTATACCCTAAGACCCAACTATTAGAATAAAATACATAACTGAGTAATAAACCTTAGTTTCTTTTGCTCAAAAGATGATACTATATCAGCAAGTTCCTTGGTTAGCAGAGAAATGAGTGGATTAAAAGGGTTTAAGGTACATCAAGGAATGGCAATGAATAAAGAAAACGGGGAACATTGGCGATTAATGTAACAATTATGTTATTGATTTTTAAAATTTTTTCATTTGGTGTGGTCCTAGGTACAGATTTTATAGCAAACATAAGGCTGCTCTAAAATGTGCATTTTCAGGTCTCAAGACCAAATAAGGATCTGAATAAAATACATCAAAAGAGAGCCAGGGGCCCTTAGGAATGGAGTTTTTTCCCTTGCCCTAAAGCTGGTGTGCACACTTTCCCATAGCAGCTTCCATGATTTGGTTATAAGTTTTAAAACGAAGATCCTCTGACTTATGATCTGGTTTTGCCTTCTGTTACTGGGGACCTATGTATCGGGAGCTTGATCTTTTTTCTCCTTAGTGTGGATATTTTGGATTCACAATAAATAAAATTTGTTGAAGAGTAATTCAATGGTACACAGATCATTTGTCCTTTCCCCTTTTACTTTCAAATTACAGTTAAATCGTCTACCCTCTGACTGAAAATAATTTTTGACTCAACAGAAATGCAGGTACATGCAACCATCCCCATTGGAAGACAATGTTTCTGACAGGATGAGTTTTGATGTGCAGAGCAGTTTGTAAGATTGATGCTCAGCCTGGAGCTCCTGCAGGATGACTACAATGGTATAATCTGTCCTTTTCATAGTCCCTGCAGCTGTTGCTTCTAGGCCCTAAACTCTACTGATTTTGTAAATAGTATAATTGTTTCTTTAAAAAGAATGTCTGATTTGGGAAAATTCTGTCAGAAAATTTCTAAATTTCCATATCTGGAGCTAAATTTCTAGGTTATGTTTGTAAAACTTAACCATACTGAAGATCATGATCTCTTTTCAGTGTGTTTTAAAAAGTACAGCTGTGGGTTTTGTTTCACTTATTTTCACAACCTAAATGTGATTAGTCAGGTAAACACTCTTGGAGGTAATTTTCTGAATATTTAAGTTTTATGTGGAATGGGGCCCTGGAGTGAAGGCCATCACTAGAGGAGAAAATGAACTGTGAATGCATTATTGAAGTGCTCAATCTGGCCTAGAATTTCTTCCAATATCAAAGTGCTTTCTGGGAATTGTCAACTCCCAATTTAGCCTCATGGTGACTTTTTTTTTTTCCCCTTTGAAAATCAAGTCCAAGAGAACGAGTCGCCTAGTGCTTTTGATTATTTACTCTCTGAAAATAAATTCTGATAAAAATCCATAGACTTCACTCTACGTGTTGTTTGTTCCCAACCATCTATTTTTCTTGATAAGAACATGACAAACAGGACAGGTTTTGACCACACAGGGCAGAGTCAGTGCCTGGAAGAACAACCAGAAATATCTGAGAATTACTTCCCATATTGATGAAAAACTAAATGGAAAAAAGAATGTGGTTACTATTTCTGGTAATTAACAAAAGAAAAAAACGTAAGTATCTCCTCATTTTAGCTGACCTTGTTTATTTTTTTAAAAATGTTGCAGCTGTTTATGGGGTACATCTTTTCAAGTTCCTGGATAAGATAATCCTGATAAAGGCAATTGCAATAAATTTGTATTATCTCTTAGCAAAATTTGGGAAGGAAAGATACTTTGTTACACTTCATTTTCCCCATGAATTCTGTGAAAATGGAGGTAGCCACTGTAACTAAATTCTCCCATAAAACACCCAGGTTGCCTTAAGGTAAGAAAAATTGAGAGAATTAATTATTTAAAATTAGAGAACTCATATCTTAATGATACAGCACACTTCATGCCTAATGTTTGTATGCATGGGACAGAATTAAAAATAGGGACATGTTTCATTTGAAAAACGGCTGGATTCTGTTAAGAAAATTAAGACCCCAGTTCTGGCACACAGTTAAGCGTGGGGTTACTTTCTATGACTGACAGATATGTTTCTACCTTCTTGGTTTTTCAGGAATCTCTTCTCCACAAAGTGGAAAATCAGGTTGTATTTAAAATACATATATATTTTAATTATTTATTTCTGAAGCCGTTTCAATTTGGTTTAGAAAATGCACACATAATTAACTAATTGTATTTTGTAATCTTATTTTGCTTTTGTAATAGGGATCTGCAATTCTGTATTTGCATTTCTAAAATTCAAACACTTATGAAAACCCATTTTTATAATTCATTTAGCAGCAAAACTGACCTCCCTTGAAGTGGATATATTTATGGTCTTATATCACATAGTGTGAATATTAATATATTTCTCTGATAAGTATTACCAAGTTCTATTGCAGTGCCCTGCCCTAGACTTAGAGCATATTCACAACATATCTAGTCTTTAGGGTTTACAGAAACGATTTGTGGAGTTTAAATTTGTCCTTTCCATGTTTTGTGCAGTTTCTTTTGAGCCTAATAAATCAATTGTAGTTATTGCTTGTGAAAGTTTCTTAGTATTGACATTTAACCTTTCATTATTTAACATATAAAGCTAAGTGTGTCTCATTGATCATTGGAGGAGTTACAGTGATTCACCGTTTTAAAAGTAGGAAAACTTGAGAAAGCCTTTGCTGATCTTGTACAAATGTATCCAAACCATAACACTCAAGTTTGACATTTAAGTTCTGAATTTTGATAGTTGGCCTGAGAAAAGGAAAGATGCCTTAATCTAATGTTATTTTATGATTTAGATAGCAGGAGAATTTATCTTCTTTGCTTTACAAGCTATTCATCTTTGACATATTTTTCCTTCTACTTTTGTAAGCTTATTTACAAAATTGTGATTTTACAAAAATATTAAAACTCAAATATTGTAGTTTTTTTTCTTCTACACAAAGCAATGAAATTGATTTTTCATAAAATGTTAGGATATATTTTTAAAATGATTTTACATTGGATTACTCTCAAAGAAAACATTTGTTTACTTCAATGATGTTTTTTCATCATTGTTTATGGAACAGTCTTTTGAAGTTGAAACCCCAAACATTTATATTCTACTTTAGAAATATACATACATTTACATAAAAGTTTTGTTTTTGACTAGTTGAATAGATTTTATTGGTTATCAATTTTATTTACTATATTTGCCTTTCAATAATTTTTATAAATTACCATTGAGTTTGCTTTTCATGAATAAAAATATTTGAAATTTTTGAGCATTTTCAAAAGAATGTATTCATGTAATGAATATTTACATAATATCTACTTCCTTGTGACACTATTATATATTGAGGATACAACAATGAACAAAACAGTCCTCAAATCTCCAGACATCTATAAAATGAGCATTAGAATAGGCAAGACATCAATTTCCAAAAACAGAGTAGTTAAAAGATTACATCATTAAAAGCGCCAGAGAAAGAGTTAGAATTTCAAAGCAGGAGTTCGTAATTTCAAGTGGATAGATCAGGGAAGGCATGACTGAAAAAGTAATATTTGGACAAATATTTAAAGGAAGACAATGAGTGAGTCATGTAGATCATTAAACCAGGGAACTTCAATGAGAGCAACCTCAAGTGCAAAGATCCTGAGGCAGGAACTGCCTTTGTGTTCCAGGAAGAACATGAAAGCCTGTGTTCATAATGAAAGTTCATTTTTTCCATGGAAATTTGAAAGTTCAGTTTGACCTTATTTAAATTGCCACTTACAGTTAATTCAACTTTAAAATAAGAAGACTATGTGCACTTTCTCCCAAAGAAAATACACTGATGTTCATCATGGAGGTTGCTGGAGCAGAAAAATAATTATTTGGAAAAAAGGGAGATTAGAGTCACATATTGTACAATGCTAGTCAGTCTGCTTGTGAAGCACTGCATGGTATTGTAGGTACTTTGTTTTAGAAAAGCTAGAAATAGCTACAATCCTGACCCAGAGGAAGAAATCACTATAGTTAGGGAACTTAAAACCATATCATATAACAATGGAATGATCCAGAATATTGGATTTGAAAACAAAAACTCTATGGGTGGAATGAAGGCAGAAAATGATAGTTCTCAATTATTTGATATTTTGCCTGAAGTAACCATGAAACTTAACATCTGAAAAGTACCCTTGAGCTATAGAACTCACCCTTTTATTACATGTTGCTCTTACATAGCCCAAATTACAATTAGACTTTCTATAAGAGGCTCAAGAAGGTTAAAAATAATAACTGAGTAATTACTCTGAATATGTTTCTAGAGCCCATAATACATACTTAAACTATGCCTTTTAAAATTTTAGTTAGTCCTTTCAGTATTATGATGGTGTCCTTATTTTCATTTTGCAGTTGAAGAATAAAAATTTCAGGACTTTAGCTCACTTGCCCAGAGTCATACCACTGGGAAGGACTGAACAACTGTAGAGGACACACTCTTCACTGTCCACTCCCACCCATGGATCCCGCTACAGTGCCAAACATGGAAAACGTTTCTAGCGGTAGGAGCTGTCTAATAATGGAGGGTCTTAACCTCACAAGGAAATATTAGTTTAGGTGGTCAGTGACAGACTGGGTGAGCATTTGTTGAAGATTCCTATTTCTAAGTTCCCTGCTAATGCTAAAGCTTTAGTGATTCTAAGTTGTATATATGTTAAAACAATCAGAATACTTCAAGGTGGTGACTTGTATCTGATCTTGTTTGTATTCCATATAAGGGTTTGAATCAATTTAATCTCATTTTTATATATCATTCTCTTAGTTATTAGGCTTATTTTCCCACATTGAAATTGATAAGTTAGTCTCACACATACAAATCAAAGCTAGATTTTTGCATAGGTGTTTATTATTTTTGAATTGTATCAGAAACTAAAGGCACATCTCCTACTGAATATACACTTTAAATCTAATGATAGGAATTTTGTAAAAAGGTTTATTTTTCACATTATCTAGAATATTTGATTTAACCAAAAGCTGCTACAAAATCTATTCCTTTCATCTATCTTGTCACTTATCATATCCCTCAGAGATATACATGTGATGCTCAGGCTTTTGAAAGCCAGAACACTTCCGACAAGATATTAAAGTACATTTTCCACCCATCTTTTGTAAAGAGAGCCCATCTTTGTTGTTACGTTAACTTACGATTGCTTCTGTTTCTAAATGAACAGCAGCAGGCATTCCTCACTGCTATCTGGATTCACCTCAGAGAACAGAAACTTCAAAGACATGTGCCTTTTGCTTTGGTATAAAAGGGAGACATAGCTACATATTTTATAAATGGTATTCAACCTATGCATGACAGACCAGAGCTTGACACACACTTCATTAAAAATGTCTTTGCTGCTTGGCTTTTTCAAAATATAGATTTTATAAAATGTTAATTTTCTATTTGCTTAATTTCCCTATGATTGCCTAATTATTGAATAAGCTTTTCTACTTCCCAGACATATGTTTTTGTGCTTTTTCATATATGAAAAAATAATCTAATTAAAATGCCATAATATCCATATTCACAGTTTTAGCTAATCTCATGTTGGATTCAATTTGTACCAAGAATTAATTCTGTTGTGTACAGGAGTGCAGTGTGAAATAAAAGAAATCATTTATGGAGCAAAAATACTTGTCCCCAATAGCAAGTTATTGTGTCATGACAACTGCATAATGCGGGTCTTATTATCTCCATTGTGTAAGTGCAAAAAAGAAACCATAGAGGCATTAGAATATTAAGGACAGTCTCACATGAGTTAAACGACCATCATGGTATTTCAGTTTGAACTTTTGAAATATCAATCCTGTACTCCACCATGCTGTGTTAATTATCTTTCCATATCCATCCCTATATCAAGAAAAGCTGCTTAAGAGACCTTATTTTCCTGACACATACCTTGTAAAATTTTAGGTTTTTACTTTGCAATATTTAATAACTTAACTAAGAAATAGTTGACATACATTGCACTGAACATTTTAATATGTTAGTTTGGCGCATTTTGACATTGACACAACCTGTGAAACAACCACCACAATTAAGAAAGTGTGCACATGTATACCTCCAAAATTTTCCTAGTGTGTCTTGTCATCCCTCCTCCCATCACTCACTATAACCTGCTCCAACCACTAATCTGCTTTCTGTCACTACAAAATAGTTTTTCTTTGTACTTTTAAAATATTTTTGTCTTATACCTTTCATTTAGTGCATTGGGATTCATCCGAATTGTTGCATGTATCAATAGTGCCTCACTTTTTATTGCTAAGTAGCTTTACATTGTATGGACACCTCACAATTTATTAGTCTATCCATCTGCTGGTGGACTTTTGGTGTGTGTCAATTACAAATAAAGCTGGTATAAATTTTCATTTATAAGTGTTCATATAGGTGTACATTTCCTTTCTTTGGGGTAGATAGTTAGGTTTAGAATGACAGTATCATATGAAATGTTCATGCTTAAATTTTTAAGAAATTGCCAAAGATTTTTAAAGTGATGGTGCAATTTTACATCTTCTGCAGGAATGCATGAGAATTCTGGCCTCTTTATAAAACTTGGTATGGTTAATTCTTCAAATTTTTGGTTTTCTGTAATGTGCACATAAGTACATCATAGCATTTTAACTTTTACATAATGAATAATGACATTGAAGAATTTTTATGTGGTCATTGTCCATCATTATATGTTCTTTTGTGAAGAATCAGACCATAACTTTTGTACATTTTTATTAGGTTGTTTTCTTATTGGAAAAATTATCATGTAGATAAAATCTAGTATCAACCATATTCTGCAAATATTTTCTCCCAGTCTGTAGCTGATCTTTTCATTCTTTACCATTGTCTTTTGGAAAGCAGAGTCGATTTTTCTTTTATGGCTTGTGTTTTGGTGTAATATATAAAAATCATTGCCTAACCTAATATTGCACAGATGTTCTGCAGTATTTTTTTAGAAGATTTGACGTTTGTTTTGTACTTAGGTCTGTTAATCATTGTGAATTAATTTTTGTACATAGTTGGAGGTAAAGCATCAAGACCCTTTATTTTTGCCTATTGGTATTTGATTGGGAACAATTTATTTAAAAGATCTTTTGTTTCTTGTATTGTCTTTGTACTTCTGTCAAAAATAAGTTGTCTATATGTCTGTGGTTTTATTTATAGAGTTAATGACTATACATTGATCTGTTTGTCTACCTTTAACCAACACTGTGCAGTTTTGATTATTGTAGTTTTACATTAATTCTTGAAATTATATAGCATTAGCCCTCCAACTCTCCTTTTTTGGAGTTGATCAGGCCACTCTACCATTCATTTAGATCTTTAAATTATTCTATCAAAATTTTGTATTTTCAGTATGTAGACTTTCATTAATTTTATCACATTTTTAACTCAATATTTCATATATATGTTATTGTAAAAGGTCCTGGTTTTATTTATTTTAATTTTTAAATTTTATTTTATTTTAATTTTTAAAATTTGGGAATTGAACTCAGGGGCACTCGACCACTGAACCATTTCCCCAGCCCTATTTTGTATTTTATTTAGAGATAGGGCCTCACTGAGTTGCATAGTGCCTCACTTTTGCTGAGGCTGGCTTTGAACTTGAGATCCTCCTGCCTCCTGAGCCACTGGGATTACAGGCCTGTGCCAACATGCCTGGCCGAAAGTCCTGGTTTTATATTTCAATCACCGATTGTAGCTATCATACAAATATACAACTGATTTTTGTATATTAATCTCACATCCTGAAATCTTGCCAAAATTCATGAGTTCCAGTAATCTTTTTCGTGTGTAAATTCCATCTGACCTTCAAAAGAGACAATCATATTGCATGCAGATAAAGTTAATTTTATTTATTCCTCTTTGATATGGATGCTTTTATTTCTTTTTTCTAGCCTAATTACACTCACCATAACTATACTAAAATATTAAATAAAATAGTGAAACTGAATATCCTGCCTTGGTCCATATATTAAGTGGAAAGCATTTTGTCTTTTGTCCTCTACATGCCATTAAGTATGTAGTGACCTGTCTGTTCTCTTCATATGGTATTTGATCATTAAGAAATATCCCTTATATTTCCAGCCTGTGGCTTTGTAATATTTAAATAATGAACTAGTACAGTAATAACAAGTACCATAGCACTACAAACACAGTAAAAGACAAACCTAACATAGTAACCCAGTATATGCTGATATACTTTTTTTTATGTCGGCAATTGAAATGTAAGTTCTAGGAGTTAATACTTCCTCTAAGTATTGAGAACTTTAATCTATTTTGTTCATTGTACTCTACTTTTCTAAATGTTTAGTTTACTGTTTGTGTAATTGATTGTGCAATGCAACTTGAAGATTGAAAATTGATGGTAAATTCAACAAGATTTTGATCATACCTGAACCTTTCTATCTCCTTGGAGTCTTTTAAAAGTTAAGAGCTTCTTTAAGTTTTTCATGAATAAGATAATTAAAAAATATATAAAATAAAAAGGCTAATTCTCACACTTTGAAATTTTTATTTTCCCATGAAGAGGAGTCAATAGAGATACATTTAAAAGCATAGATTCTGAAATCTTGCAAAAAGTTGTGACCTTTGGCAAAACAAAACAAAACTTCTCTCAATGTATTCACTTGTAAAAAGTGATAATAAGTACTTGCATCACTAGATTCTTTTGAAGGATATATGGGTTATTATATTTAAGCTGATTTAAAGACTGAGTTGTTGAGAAATATGGAACAAGTGTTAGCTAGTATTATTTTATTGGATATTATTACTGAATATTAGCTATTACTTTTTTGGATATTATTACTGGATATTAGCTATTAATTATTTTATTGGATATTTTCAGAGAAACTGAAGTAAATGGAAATCAGCTTTGACACTGACCTTACCATCTTTTCCCCTCCCCCACTTCCCTTTATAGTTTTGACAATCTAAAGGAAAGGGCAGATCGTCATCAGGTGAAACCTATTGTTTGAGGGGAAATCTTTTTGTATTAAGTCCTGGTTTGCCTTAGATTTATTACAGTTAGAGAAAGAAGTAAGAAAAAAAAGCTGTAAAAATATAGTGCTAATTATGGTGTTGTTTATTTTTTTCTTAGAAAAGTAGAAACTAGAAAAATCAATGTTTCAGAAATTGCCAATTCTATCATATTTAATGTTTTCAGTAGAATGAATATCAATTAGTGGTGAATACTTAATGGTATATTAAAATAGAAATTATAAAATATCATCACCTTTTAAAGAGTACCAGAGTTTAGTTTAAACTATAATCCATTAGATGTTTCTATTTTTCCTCGTTATGTACATTTTATCTGTATTTCACCTCTCATCATTTTTTTAATAACAGAATTTTAAATTATTTTATTTTAGTTGGTAGCTACTTATAACTCATTAGAAACCTTTCTAAATAATGTTAGTTCAGTCATGTTTCCTAACAATTAATCCAATTGTTAATGATTTAAAATAAGAAGTTATCTGAATAGTGAAAACTCTTACTAGGACTTTGAAATCAAGTTCAATTTGGGCCTCACTTCCAATTTGCAGGCACTGAGTAAATCATCATACTAATCTTGAATTTCTTCACCTCTAAAATTAGTGAGTACTTGCTTCATAGGGCTATTATGAGGTCTACATGCTGAGGTCATCTATATCAATAGATTGTGGCATATACAACCATAGTATATTAGCTTTTTTTTTTTAAATATTTTTTTAGTTGGTGGGTCTTTATTTTATTCATTTATTATTTATATGTGGTGCCGAGGATCGAACCCAGTGCCTCACGCATGTGAGGCAAGCGCTCTACCACTGAGCTACAGCCCCAGGCCACTGTATATTAGCTTTTGAGGGTAACAGTAGCCACAAATAGTTAAGCCATGTTCAAGGGATTGTCTTGCAAACTCAGAAGAGAGAAGGTAAGACAAAAGCTGTTGGCAAGACAAGCATCTAAAACAGGAGTGACACTCTCACTCATAGCCTTAGAAACACATTCACATGAAAACTTCACCAAAACACATGTGACAAAGTTTCATAATTTGGAGGTAGGATTATATTAACCTTCAGTTGAATACCTGAAATCAAAATAATTCAGAGGTGAAACTTTAGGCACTGTGCCTAAAGTTAGCAGGCACAGGGATCAGTAAAGTCTTACAGCTCATTTACTTTATAGTTAAATACATCGCTAAACTGCTTTAGCCAATCAACATTTTATCAATGAGAAATATTTTCTTTTACAATGAGAAAGATTTTAATAGTCATTATTCCAATTCCAAGTGAAGGCCAATTCCTTTCACAAATATTCTTTTTTTCTGCTGAGATATTTGGAGCACTTTAAATGAGGCTCAGAATAAGCAAAAACTTTGTTTAACAAAAGGAGAGTTTAAGATGCTAATCCTTGACTAACTTATTTTCTTCCATCTGTGATACTCAACTACATTAGAGTGAATCTTCCTTTTAGCAACAATTATTTTATCAATCCTATTTATCACAATTAATGGAAATTTAAGAATAGCATAACATAAATATATGCCTTTTAAAACTCATATTTAAATGACAAAGAAAATAATTAAAATAAGACCTGTAGCCAAAAGTGAAATAAGCAGCTACAGTGCAGCTAACAATGAATGCAGCAGCTGCTACAGATATGTTGGCAACTCAATAACCATACCATTGTATTTGGTACTAGTGAACAAAAGATGGACAAACTAAAGTACAATTTAGTCAAATTTGACCATAGTCAATAGTGGCATTATAGGAAAAGCGAAAATGCACTACAGTTACCATAAAACACTTTGCTCTATATGTCAAATGGAGTTAGATGTCCAACGTGGATAATTTAGTCAGGTTTTGCCTTTGTGAACCTGTCTTAGCACTGTATATTCATTACAGAAAGGCTAGCCTCCCTGGTTATTTCTTCTTGTTGTCAGGGTGCTTATATTTAATGGCAACAACCAAGGAACAACCCTCGGTTTCTTTCTAAAATCAACAGTAGGGAGTAGTGCTGTTCACACTGGAAATCACCCTCACTCCTAATGATCCTCAAAATATCTTTTACAGTCCCAAATACCATAACAAGGCGAGGGGGAGGGAGAGAAGGGGCAGAAGGAGGGATAGAGAGAGAAAACCTTTCTTCCTTTTCCTTTGCAATGTGACCCACTTAATTAGTTCTCATTTTTTCTCTCAGAACAGTGTAAATAATCCTTTCTTTAAGGAAAATTCCAGAACTTTATATTGTGGTGTTGATTTGTCCTCTGACCTCACCCCCTCCACACACACACTTTCACTGAAATTCATTAACAATAATACACACTTAAATGGGTAGGTGATAGTGTGTAGAAAGGTAAAGAGGTAGAAGTGTGAAGCCAACCTTACATAATTTAAGGAAAATAATTTATCTTGCTTATCAGAACTATTAGCATCTCACCCTAAAATATTTGTTTCAGGTCATTTTAAACTTCTCCAGAATGAATATATCCTGTTTCATATTTATATACCTCAATGTCTATTCATAAGGTGTGCTTAAAATAAGGACAACCCAAATAGGATATCAAATCCTGATGTTTCCAAATAAAAATCATTTCTTTTTTTAAAATATGTTTTAGATGTTGATGGATCTTTATTTTATTCATGTATTATTTATATGTGGTGCTGAGGATTGAACCCAGTGCCTCATGCATGCTAGGCAAGTGCTCTACCACTGAGCTATAGCTCCAGCCCCTAAAAAACATTTCTTTCAGCTTCAACAATTTAATGTCTATAAGGATTCAATCTAAAAAAGAAAATCTTTTGCCTTGTGCTTTATCCATGCCACTCTATTACATCATTATTTATATTATCAGAAAGAATGGCTCACCTAGATAGAATACAGTATATATTCATATGCCTGAAGCCATGAATGACCCATGCATGGACTGAGTGATGTTTGAGACATTAGGCAAGGAAGCCTGGTATCAGGAATTCCCACTAGGAATCCACTGGTTCCAGAATACCTGAATGACATGGTGCCCTGCCTAGCTCACCAATTAAATTCTAGCTCAGCTCAGGAGATGGGAGTTACCTGCTAGAGCCAGAAACCCTCTCCAAGATAGGTGTAGTTTGTCAAATGCCAATTACCCCAAAACAAGACTCTTCTCATTGAAACCTTATCCCTGCCTTTGATATACTCCCTCTTATATAAAGCACAGGGGCCTTTTTTCAGTTATTCAGTTCCAGCTCCTATCAGGATTAGAAGACCCATCAAGTGCTCTGCTCTCTTTAAATTCAGTCTCTGGCTTTGTCTTTATTTCTTATTTATTATTCAGATTTTTTATTTTCCCAGGTGGCTCACACCTCCTGAGCAGAGACCTGCTCTGTTGGGGTGCTAGTTTACCCCGGTATACTCAGATACTCATTTTACTCTGAATATCATTGTTGATACAATTTTAAAGAAGTATTTAAAAGTAGTTTAGGAATATGTATCAGTCCATTTTCTGTGACAGTGATACAATTATAGTTTTGGAGGCTGAGGTCCAAAAAGCATGGTATAGTTCTTTTTAAGATCCCCTGGCTATGACACATGGTGGCAGTACATGTGAGAGGGGGAAAGACAGAAAGTCAGAAAGATGGGGGAGGAGACAGCAATGACCCCCTAATAGGCCCCACCTCTTGTCATTGTCCCACTAGTGACCAGTCTTCCAACATGTGAACACTTGAGGACAAACAACACCCAAACCATAGCAAAATATAAGGCATTGGAATCACTGCATTTTACCTGATCACCAAATTGCCATGCCTACAAATCATCTTGTCAATATATCATGCTTCTTTAGGATTCTGCCAATTGTTTGTAATAAATAAGTCCTCAAATTTAGGGCCAACTGTTTGCTAAAGTTTTAACTCTAAGAAGGTTCTGGGTTTGTTTACACACGGCAAAGAAATTTTATTATGCTGTGAATATCAATGCAGTGGTTAATACTGATATATATTCTCAGGCTTGTAATGCCCCTAATTATGTTTGATATTCTGATTATTATTACACATCAGGTTCCAATTTTCCTGTAATATTTATGTTAGATGACATGGGAGGGAGAATTATTAACCTTCTACTTAATATCACTGATGGCATATGAAGAAGCAAAGCCAAAACAAAATTCTAACAAAGTGGATACTTTCAAAATTAAATGTTATCAAACTCAAAAAGGTTTTATATTATAAATGTAAGCTCAACATAAGATTGAAAAATGCCCCTGTCAAGTGTCCATGCAGCTGTCAAAGGAGAAACCTAGCACAATGCAGTGTACTGTTTGTCATATTTTCTTCTCCATTAAGAAAATAAATAAAAATTATAATGAAGAGTATTAAAGTTAAAAACTCTGTGGCACAAAAGCTAAAGAAATTAGAGCAATTATTGAGATTTAGGGAAGCATTTTTCAAGTCTGAACTGCTCCCTTTGTATTCTCAACAT
Source organism: Geosciurus inauris (assembly GCA_004024805.1). Classification (NCBI taxonomy): domain Eukaryota; kingdom Metazoa; phylum Chordata; class Mammalia; order Rodentia; family Sciuridae; genus Geosciurus; species Geosciurus inauris. Next base: position 14,300 of record PVHX01007574.1, read on the forward strand.
GATGTATGAGTGAGATGGCTCAGGTGTGTTGAATATAATATATAGAGATTTGAGAAATTGAAAACAAAACAAACACACAGAATCAAACCACCTCATATTTTAGAATTTAAAATGTGGGATGCAGCATAACTCCAGGGAATATTTACTAAATTCATAATAGTCATTTGATTTCAAATAGTAGCTATGTATTTAAATAAACATTATTTTATTTTAAATTATTGATGCTTTATTTATAGTTATTGTATTATTTAGAATATTTTGAAATCATATGCACAATTTGATTTTAGCCATGTATGTTCATTCGGAAGACTAAAGAGAATATCAAATATCTATTCTATAGAAAGAGGAACTTCAAATTTAATAGGATATAGGATCAGTGCACTATCTGAATCAATGTCTTTACCTCTTATCCTGGTTAATTTCTGTAAACCATGTGCATGTGCATGCTTATGAATGCAATATCTATGTCTTCTCATGTTTAAATCTGTAGCATTTAGAACAGTTCCCGGTACACAGTGGATCCTCAGTATGTTTGTTGATTTGGATTAATTAAATTAATTACCTAATGTTTATTGATTTAGTCAAGCAAAAGAAAAAATTATGCAAATTACCACTGGGCAGCTGTTTGTAGACAGAATCAATATATTACAGTATTAATATAAGCCAAATTCTGAAGGTTAACAGTCCAGGCTCTCACTTTCAGCTCAAAATAAAAATATTAAAGAAAAGGCCTTACTGGGCCTTGATATGTTTTTTTTTTATCCTAAATCAATCACTATGACCCCAAAATTGAATACTAAAATTCATTGAAATCTTGGTCTGGTCTGAGGGGTAGTATAAACTGGAAGAGTGACCAAAATTATATGATTGTAATAAGGAAGCAGCAGTAACCAAATAGAAGGTGGGCTTGGCTTACTAGATGTAAAAAAAAAAAAAATGGTTTAAAGACAAGCTTCCCTCCATCTTGACAAAGTTATGGTGCTACACCAATGTGAGGCATTGGCTCAGGATAAGACCTTCTCTACACCTGAACAAAGCCTTGTGTGTAGAGAAAAGAACCATACCTGGCACAACAAAGTGGAACTAAGAAAATGATTGGGATCCTTTCATCCTATTGTGCCTGAATTTGGTTTACCCCACAATTTTCAATTATATAAGGTAATATATCTGAGTTTTATTTATTTGGTCTTGATTATGTCACTTGAAACAAAAGTATGTACTCAATACTGATTGAGAATTGTCAATATACTAACAATTGTATTATAATATGAGCAACATTGGTTGGCCACAGAATCAACATATGGAAATACAAAATATTTGTTTTTACTAATTTTACTTTTAGTCAAACAGAAATAAAGAATGCATGCATGTAGGATAAGCATGCATTCAAATTTATCTGGAACTGATTATTAGTCTCTTTTCTTAAATGATAGTTATTTGTTAATTTTTTAATTAGATATATGAAACCTATTCCTAATAGGACATTAAAATAATGTTCATAAAGGATAAAACATTGGCTACAGTGATGAAGTTCATTGCATCCTAACTTATCTGCTTTCAGTTGTGTATTACTCTTTTAGTGGGGATTGTTTTCTTCAGGATTGTCTGCTGCAATGCTACGTGTACTTTTTTCCAAATAACTTAATTGCATGTGAAGCACTTGTCTAAGCACTGAGGTCAGACAAGCAACATCCCAGGAAGAATTGTCTAAAACCTAGAGCTTCCCATATGTTCTAGATAGTGTTTAAATGAGCCACAAAGCCAACAACTGAATAATGTAGAAAATTATGTCAATTTTCCCACAAGTTTATTTTCTCCCAAGTTAATTTTGCTCCATTTTAAATTTCAAATAAGATTTTTGAAAGGATTTTGAAAGAAACATGTTTCTTTTCCTCTGTTTCAATATAGAAGCACTAGAATAACCATGGAGTGTCATATTTGCTTGTCCTCTTAAATACGAACTACATGCTTGATGATAAAGCTTAGTACTTTTAATTATGTGATCAGGAAGTGAATTTTAATGTTCATATAGTCAGCCTAACAACATTTTCCATTAAGTTATATGAATTAATTGAACATATAATACAGATCAATTGCTTATATGACTGATTACATTTTTGGTTTTAACTCATTTAGGTGTTTTTTAGTATAGAGATGTTAATAATGTTAGGAAATTGAACACTTAAATTCCAGATAGAAATATACATAGCAAAAACAAGATCACTTAATTAGATAATTCATTAGTATTTGTGGCTGGAGTCCATGAACCTGACTGTTTTGATCATAGAGATGTTTGAAGCAAAACATATCCTCCCTTTCTAAATCTTCTGAGTACTTAACTCATTTGAATTAGTTTTTATTGTTTAAGGGTCACAGTGGCTAACTAATTGTGTGTATTGCCATGTTACTAAATATATTTTCTTTGATTAAACTTGCCAGGAATATATACACAGTTAAGCATGCATACATATAGATATCTATGCATGTATATCTATATGTATGCTTTATGTTCAAAGTTCTGACTTTGAACTTTTCACTACAGTTACCGGGTAATGGCTAATTTGAATTGTCAACTTGATTAGATTAAGAGATGCCAAAGATTAAGAGGCTTCTGTGTTTATCAATGAAGGTGTGTCTAAGAATGATTGACATGTGGAATAATGAACTGAAGTGGAGAGCCTTCCTAAGCATGGGCAGCATCATCCAATAGGATGGTGTCTTGGATGGAATAAAAGTTAGAACTAGGAAACAACAGCAGATGCAAGCTCAATTTTTCTTGAACTGGTTCTTCATTGCTGCTGCCATCACCTGAGGATATCCGACTCTCAGTCCTTCACTCTTCCAAAGTAGACTCTTCCAATGATTCTCCAGGGAGTTTCCAGAAGCCTTCATTCTCAGACTTGGGTAGCACCATTGATTCTTCTTATTCTGAGGCTTCGGCTTCTTGGACTGCACAGCTACTGGTTCCTCCAGCTCTCTAGCCTGCAGATGACCACTGTAGACTATCCAGCTTCTGTTTGTGTAAGCAAATCTAATAAATTACCTCTTTATAATCATACTTCCTATTGATTCTCTTCCTCTAGAGGACCCAACTAATACAGAAATTAGTACTGAGAAGTGGGGTTGTTGCTGTGACTAACCTGACCATGTGGTTCAGAAGTTTTTGAGCAGTTTGGAACTGGTGGGAAAAATTTTGAGATGTGTAACAGTGCAAGCTGGAAATGCTTTAGATTGTTGTAAGCAGAGATTAATGACTGATTCTGGTGGGTGCTCAGAACAGAATGCCAATAGGACCACGGACAGTGAAGACAGGGCTCAAGAGGGTTTAGAAGGAAAAGGAGTATACTACCAGTAATTGGACTAGAGGCCATTCCTGTTATATTCTACCTGAGAAGTTATCTGCATTTTGCCTGTGTCCTGAGATTTTCTGTGAGGCTGATTTTAAAAGTAATAAACTTCTTAATTTGACAGAAGAAATTTCTAGACAGAATAGCATTCAGGAAATGGCATGGGTATTTCTGGCCTTTAGACAAATGTATTGTGATATTTAGGAGCAGAAAGCAGAGCAGAAAGATTTGAAAAATTTGAACTTGAAAGGCAGTAAAACAGGACTAAGGAAGTTGCAGTTAAAGACATTATCAACACTAAACGAAATACTAAAGACTTTGCACAGAGACAGTAAGAAAGATGGCTTGAGGGTATCTCAGGAAACAGCAAGACCATACCTATATCAAGCTCAAGGGAGTAAAAGTGAAAATTCTTTTGAGAAGAGACTGGTGGGGAATCTTTCTTGCACAGAGGACCTAGGAAGTTTTTTCAAAGTGCTCACCACTCAGACACTCAGAAACAGCTATAAGGGTCCCTGGAGGTTTGACTGCTGCTCAAGATGGCAATACCTTGGCATCAAGTAAGTGGTGCCAGTACTGTAAGAATGCAGGATGCTGGAGTTAGGGGTTCATGGAGGCTTCCATCAAGATTTCAAAGGCCTGGGAGGCCAGTCAAAGTGCAGCAGGGTCAGTGTCCCTGTGGGCACTTCCTGAGAAGTCAAAATGTGGATATGTGAGGAGGAAGCTGAAGCTGCAGTGGAGAACACCAAGATTAAGTAATGCCAGTAAAGTGGGGCATCATCTTAGCAAAGCTGCAGGAAATCAGCAGAGACAAGCCAACAGAAAGGCCACTTGGGCTGCAACCAATAAAGCCACAGGGGCAGAGCTACACAAGCCCTTTGGAGAGAACACCTTAATGCCATGTGCCCCAGATGCTGGATGTGGAGCTATAGGACTTGTTTATCCAGCTAGATTCCAGTCTTGCTTTGGTCCTATCCCTTCTTTCTAGGACCCTATTTTTCTGAATGAAAGTGTTTACTCTGTACCTTTATACATAGGATACTTCTACATTGCTTTCAACTTTATAGGAACTCACACTGCAAGATTGCCTTGAGCCTCAGAGAAGACTTTTGACTTCAACTTTCAGCAATCTCAGAACTGTTGAGACTATGGGAACTCTTGAAAATGGACAAAATATATTTTGCATGATGAGATGGTTGTGAGCTTTTGAGGTCCAGGAGCAGAATGTTATTGTTTAAACATGCAGTGTCCCCCAAAAGCTCACATGTGAGACAATGTAAGAAGGTTCAGAGGAGAAATGATTGAGTTGTGAATATCTTAACCCAATCAGTTAATTAATCCCCTGATAGGGATTAGCAAAATGATTACTGAAGTGGTAGAGTATGGCTGGAGGAGGTGGGAATCGAGGCCATGGCTTTGGGGTATATATTTGTATCTGGCAAGTAGAGTCCTTTCTCTCTGATTTCTGAACAATATGTGAGCCACTTTCCTCTGCCACATTCTCCTGTTATGATGCTGGACTTCTATGGACTGAGGCCTCTGAAATTGTTGAGCCCTTAAATAAGTTGTTCTAGTCAGGTCCTTTAGTCACAGCAGCAAAAAAACTGACTAAAACATACCCATATATATAAACACATATACACACATATATTTTAAAATAATATATTATATGTTATATTTTCACAGAATATTCCTTATACTAATTGGAACCAAAAGGTTAAAGAATCACTATTCTGATTATTGTTATTACTGGAGTGGGGAATTTGAGTACTTCAATGAGTGCTCATATCATAGTTCCACTGGTGTTATGTACTTTTATGTAGCCCAGAAGATGCTTAGCAAGTCCTATCCCAGATGGTCAGTGAGTTGAGATGTTGAATACACAGATGATTTAGTAATGAATTCATTACTTTAATTCAAGTTAAATTAATTTTTAAATACTACATACAGTTGTATAAAAAGAAATTTTATATTTTGGGAAAAATCTTTGGTTTGAATTGGGCACAAAAGATAGCATTAGCTAGTTTGGTTTAGTCCTATACTTAATGAACTTTACTATATCTAGGTCATATCATGAAACTTTCTCATTCTATGAGAGAAACTTTTAAAATTTACTTATAGTTGTTTTATGAAGGTGGGAGGAGAAAAACTTGGTGTTTCTTTCTTTTATTGTTTCTTCGGGGTTAAAAGGAACACATCAGTATATACATGATCTCAAAGGTGGTTATTTAGTGAGATTTGAAGCTACATGAAAGAAACTCAAATGTAAAAACTGACATTACCCTTTGAACCATTTCTTATTGAGATTGATATATAAGGATACAAAATTTATAGCAAATAACTTTAATTAACAAATATCCTCTTGAATTTCATATTTCTAGAGGAGAAATGATAGGGATTCCTTGAGTATTTTATATGTTATTTGTCTAATACACATTGCATGGCTGTAAAAATGTGAATTAGGATATAGAAAAAATATAAATAATGTACTCTATCCTATTTTGTAGAACTTCCAGGTTTTGTTTTTTTCATGTAATGAAGAAACAATATCTCTATATTTCATCTTTTTTTTTGGTAAGGAAAATTCTATTTGTGGGATAAAAAAATGTTATTTAGACTTTGCACTTTTCAGTACTGTTAACCAGCTGTTAAGATCAGTGACACACATCACTCATCCCAGGGGTTGTATGATATGGACATCTTGTCTTCTTGTAAACGAGAATGTACCTAATCTTAAAGAAATCTGACAGTTAAAGAAAACAGAATGGTAAGTTAATATTTCAAACAGACCTCTATTTCAAAAGTACATATCATAAAACAGAATTTTATCATGTTATCATACCTGTTATCAACAGCTGGAAAGATATCATGATATCATACATGTTATCAACAGCTGGAAAGAATTTAGAAGTGAATATATGAAATAAAAAGATGACAATATAAAATGAAAGATGTTAATTTGCTTGAGTATACAAATGATTTTGCTTTGTGTGTGCATGTGTGTGTGTGAATACACACACACATAAACCTCACATTACATTACGTACCTTAAATATGTACAAAAATAAATAAATAGATAAATATAAATATATTTTTAAAAAAACTTAAAAATTGTGCTTTCCTTAAACTTGCCATTATTTCCTTGCCATATTTTATGTAATAACATAGTTTCAACATTGAAGACTTCACATATCTATAATTCCAAGTGAAAATAGTGAAGTAATTGATTCATTTCCATGGCATGCCTCTTAATCTATGTGTACTGAACTGAAAATCTTTACAGATAATTCCTGCCACAGCACTAATACTTCAGATGGGTAAGACAAATTTTAAATTGCCAGAACAACAATAACAACAAAATAAGTAAAAGTTCTAGAAACATAGTGTCACTCAGGATATTTCTCGGAGATATTTACTTGTCTTTTGTTCCTATTTGAATTTGATCCAGGATACAGAGGCTTTATTGGGCAGTTGCAGGCCAGAAGTACTAGGGATACATTAAAAAATGAATACCTGATTATGTAAAAATGTGTCCCATTATATGACTATTTAAAAATGAATTAATTTAATCAAGATGTCAGTCACTAACTAATAAATGAATTAAGTAAACAAAAAGAAAAGCATGTTATAAAAACAATACGAATGATGAACTTCACTTGAAATGGAAGTAAACACATTTGTCCATGAGGAAATATATAAATGGCAACAAAACTATGCACAGCATGAGAAGTTTTTAAGGAGTTTATGTTCTGACTTAAAAGTACAACCCATGTGCTTGTCACAGAGAGGTACAAATAAATATTTAACAAACATAAGGAATTTAAAAACTGCATAACTATAAAATAGAAAAGAGTCTTCATAACATTTCATGTTTGTTTCTTAGGCTAAAATGGTAATAGAATGCCTAATAAAATTACCATAGAAATAATTTTTATTGATTTCAATATGGAGGCTTTTAACATGAAACAGACTAATGGTGGGGATGCATGGCAGGTAACAAGCCGTAAATACTTACAAAAGAAAGTGGCCGTTGTAGTCATAAGGGGTCAGTGTTAGTCATATTGTTATCATACAACGCTTCTAATGATCTGGAAAACACAGCAAATGATATATTAGCCAGATGGCACTGGTTATGACTATTTGCTCATCATATGATGCAGCAATTACTTTATTATTACTTGAATTCAATAGTGACAATTTTATGTTGATGTAATAGTGCAGAACTAAAATAGAAAAATGAAATTGAGGAATGCATTTAGAGGGCAGCAGAAGTATGTAATGAGCACATTTAAATTTCTGTATGAATACAGATTAGATGCCTTAAAGTGTGATTTCTTCTCATAAATTTCAGTGAATAAGTAAAGGAAAATAGTATTTCTATAGTACAATAAGTACTTTTTTCCATATATTATTTCATCAAATAATTTCTATTTTCATTTCATGTGAAGGAATAATATTAAAATTATTAAAGAACTTCATTGTACAGGGAACAAATTAAGCAATTACATTAGTTTTGGTCATGGTAGTTCTGTTGGTGTACTAGTACTACTTTTACTACTAGTACCATTCTCAGATAAAACTTACCAGTATCTCTCTGTGTGCTGGGTCCTACATGTATGCATTAATCACATTTAATTTTGCAGCATAGTATTTATTTTTAGTATTATTATTATTAAAGTTGAAGGTTCATAGTCTATTTAATAGAAATATTTTCTTTGTCTACTTATTGATTTCTGAGTACTGATGCATAAAATATAGCAAGCCCAAACATTCAGGATATTATTGAAGCAGGTTGTTGATAATTTCCTTGTAAGATTTTTTAAAGGCAAATTGGTGCAACCACTATGGAAAACAATGGAGAGATTCCTTAGAAAACTTGGAATGGAATTACCATTTGACCCAGGTATTCCACTCCTCAGTCTATACCCAAAGGACTTAAACTCAGCATACTATAATGATGCAGCCACATCAATGTTCATAGGTGCCCTTAAACAGATGAATGAATAAAGAAACTGTGCCATATATACACAATAGAATATTACTCAGCAATATAAGAGAATAAAATTATGGAATTTGCTGGTAAATGGATGGAGTTGGAGAATATCATGCTAAATGAAGTAAGCCAATCCCAAAAAGCCAAAGGCTGAATATTCTGTCTGATAAGTGGCTGCTGATCCATAATGGGGTGGGGGGATGAGGAGAATGGAGGAACTTTGGGCAATGGGGAGGGGAGGTGAAAGCAGGGGGCATTGGAGCAGGAAAGATGGTGGAATGAGATGAACATTATTACCCTAGGTACATGTATGACTGCATATATGGTGCAACTCTACATTGTGTATAGCCAGAGGAATGAATAGTTGTTCTCTATTTGTGTACAATAAATCAAAATGCATTCTGCTGTCATTATTATTAATTAGAACAAATAAAAAAAAGAAAAAAATTATCACTCTAGCTCATATTGAATGCTACTATTTGTAAATCGGTATTTGGAAAGAAAAACACATTTTGTAAGTGAGACAGAGAATACTCTCTGAAATATGATATCCTATCTGTGCTTAAGGCTAAAACTTTGTGGTTGATTAAAATGACAATTTATAATTATTAGTAATTGATAACTTACAATTTATGAGCTGATATTTTCAATGTGAAGAGTTTCAGCATGAAACAGACTAATTATAGAAAAACCCAGAAGAAAATGGCCATCAGGTGTGTTCAAAGTCATTTCAAGTCATAAGTTCATTAAGATTGCTATGAAAAGTTGAGAAAAAAGTTCATCAAATTAATCCAAATTTAATTATTGTTCTTGAGTTTTGGATATGCATATAAAACTAAAGCAGACTACAATATGCATTAAATGAATTCTTGGTAGTAATTAGTTTACAAAATATGTACCTTAAAATATGCTGTATATGTTAAATATATACCATCAAATTTATTTTTAAAAAATGAATACTTGCTCAATTTCTGATTAATGCAGTACTGTTTTTACAGAGTTCATAAACATTGAACATTTCAAAGAGACAATAGCAATAATTAAAATTTTATTTCCTAAATGTATTAATAATATGTTTCAATCTGTGTATACATATAGGTAAATAATGGAATTACTGTGAAAAATATTAAAGTTGTGTTTAGTGTAATATGGAAGAAAAGGGTACTGTTCTTAAGCTTTTAGAATCATCTTTAGAACTGCTTGATGCAGTAGAGCATAAATATATATTATCTTTTGCAAAGGCATCAGTCATGTTTTTAAATAGGCAATTTGCCAAGTTCATTTAAGTGATACCTCCATGAGCTGAGGTTAGGATTTACCACTTGGCCTATATATTATATAGATTTACTAAAATGTTGTTTCAAGCATGTAGCCCTAGAGGTCACTCAATTTAACTGTCTCACAAAGTTATAATAATTGATTATAGAAGAAGTCAAATGGCTAACTTACAAAACTCATAGCCATAACTGAACTCCATTAAATGCATTCACAATGTCAAAGTCAATTGCTTCTGGTGGTGCCATTCCTGTTATCATGTTGATCAAAAGGTAATGGGAAGTGACAAGCAATATCAGAAACACTCAATCTCAAACAAAATATTCTTCGAACACTTAAGTGACTGACCATGGCGTTAGCCTCTTTTCCTAATAGTCAAATCCAAGTCTTTTACAGCTTTCAGAAACATCCCTGTGTTTTATAGATATAAATCTTCCCCTAAGGACTTTGAATATAAGCTGGTAATCTACCTGAAGAGTGAAAGTGGAGAAATTCATGTTAGGAATGAGTGTAAGGAACTCACTTCCAAACACAGGATGCTTTTCTGGTCATGTAAAAAAAAAAAGAGATAAATAAGGATGTCAGTGATATGAATATATTACTTTCCACTTTTTCTATATCATACACTTTCAGAGTTTTATGAACTTATGACTTTTTTGCCTTGCCTAGAATAATCTCTTATTCTTGGCTGGACAATGCTACCTCTTCTTTGATGAATTGTCTCAATTATTACTTTCCCCCAATTGTTTTACCTAAACTTCTCCTCTGTTAAATATAAATCAGTTGCCTTCTATTTGTGTATATAGAATTCATTTACAAGCTATAGAGTAATAAACTAGATATCTCTGTAGGTCAACTCACAGAATGTTGAAGTACAACACTGAATTCCATGTGTTTTCTTTCTTGAAACCAAACTTCTCATTCTGTTTTATCAATTCTGTAAGTGATTAGCATTACCATTATCTCTATCTGTGACCAAATAAAAAACCTAGAAATTGCCAATAATTTCATTGTCTTATCATCAATTATATTTGTGAGTAAATTCATCAATATCTCATTAAAAAATGGGTCTAAACCTGCATGGCTTCTTTTGTTAATTACTACAAGTATCGGATGTCTGTGGCTTGTCATTGGCTTCCTTCCTAACTAGACTATCTGCAAACTCTTTTTCCTTCACCATTTGGTCAACATTATTGTCCCAACAAATATGATTTGATGACATCATCAATAAGCCTAAAAACATAATATGTAAGTATTCATGGACTCTACATTGCCCAGGGGCTTAATTTTTTTTTTTTTTTTGGTTGGTATTGGGGATTTAACCTAGGAGTGCTTTACCACTGAGTTATATCCTCAGTCCTTTTTTAAATTTTGAGACAGGGTCTCTCTAGGTTATTTCGAGTCTTGCTAAATTGATGAGGCTGGCCTCAAACTTGCTAATTTCCTGCCTCAGCTTCCCAAGTTGCTGAAATACCAGGGATACACCATCACAACAGGTTAATTTTTCTTTTTTTAATAAACAAATAGATATTCTTGCACAAATTCAACCCACATTCTTTTCTTGATACTTCTAGTACACTTTCCTTATCATTACACTACAAATTAAATCATTAATGCATATATCCAACAAATATTTATTGAGTGCTCACTATGTTTTGAGCTTTATTTTGTTCTTGATGTTGCAACAGGAAATCCAATAAACAACCCAACAGACATGTCTTTATCTCTCATCATCTTCCAATTTGACTAAAATGTTACCTTCCCATGTAGGTTGTCTTTGACGCCCTATTTAATATTTTACCCCCCAAAACATGCTTAAATGTACTTCCTTTCTCTTTCCAGTAGAGCTGTGTCATTAGGTCTTTGGACCCTGGATCTACTGTATATTCTAGATTTCTGCTTACATTTCTTCCTCTTTATCCACTTGGAAGACTGACATTTTGTCCCAAATAAGTCTGTGAATATAGTGAACAACTGTAATATGTGAGTGATCTTTAAAAGGAAATTGAATCTTAAATAACTCAAGCAGGCATTTTATGGTTCCCTGACTGCTGTCTGAGTGGAGATTGTTTTTTCTCCATTACCAATCCTGAATGATCTCACTTCCATTTTATTAAAAAAGGTGGAGGTTTTATGTAAATCCATACATTCCATTTTCTATAATCCAATTACATTCTTTTTATTTGTCGATATCTCCTGTTTCAAATGTCTTCTTCTCTATAAAGCTCTTTATGGCATCTCTAGTGTAACTGCATTCTTACCTCTTTGTGGTATCAAAGAATAAGTAGTGCTTTCACAAAATTGTTTTTCTTGGCATATATATCTACCTTATTTTATTCACAATTGTATTGCATTAGGTGGGATGAAGAAAGAGTAAGCAAAGTACTGTGAGGTAGACAATATTGTCCTGGTTTTCTTTCTTTTTCTAGAGAGGAAATGAAAGAGTCATATTCACTGAGGTTTTTCTTTCTGGATAAATATATTTTCATTTAAAATTCAAGACACTAATACTAAGAAAAAAATTCTAAAGTATACTGCTATTTTGAAAAATAATAAAGGTGGTAAAGACAATGTATAAGTTTTGCTTGAGGAAAAAATTGTGATGAAACTCTTTATTGTCCATTTCCTATACTTAGTTTTATTTGTGCCATATAAGTATATTACCTATATATCAAAAATGTAAAACAAAGAGACTTTCTGTCTCTTATCTGCACTGATCATCTTTTTAAAAGTTTGAGATATATTCTTATTTCTAAAATAATGTTTTGATTTTTTAGGATATTTGAGTTGTTAGTGGTGAACTGATGTTATTAAATGTCAATATCTGAGAAGAAATAAGCTAATGCGAGTTAAGTTATTGTTGTGGGTGTGTGTCTAACATCTTTGGGGAGTATTAAAAATGTTCATTGAATTAATATGTACTTATTGAGCTTCCATGATAAGTGTTGCATATGCAGCATTTAACTTGATGGCTTTATTTCCTGCCCTTTTGGAACTTACTGCCTACTCGGGAAAAACATAAATAAATACATAATAAATATGCAAATGAATAATGGACAAAAAGTAAAATGAATTCATACAATGTAAAATAAGTGCTGCATAAGAAAAACAGAGAGTGCTGGCATAGATAATGAGAAAAGTCTAATAGGAAAGGCCTTTGAAAGGAAGTAAATCCATGTTGAAGCCAGAGGAGTGAGAAGGATTTAGCCAAGAATAAAGAGTAGGACAACCATGTTCCCAAGAGTGGAATGAATTGTTTAAATGCTCTGAAATAGAAATGAGAACACTGTAGCTCTGCTGATATTGGTAAGCAATGAACAAGACAGGGAGACCAGCAAGATAGGAGGTTGAGGATGTTTGTGGACACCGAATCCTGTAGGGTCTTATAAGATCAGGTATGAAGTTCAGATTTCAGTCCAAGCTCAATGAAGGAATAACTTAAACCATGCTTAGTTCTTAAAAATATCATTTTTGGAAGCATATAAGATTTTCTTTCATAGTTGATTGGTTAAGAAAACTTACACCCCTATAATGGAATACAATTTTGTGATTTTAAAAAGAGTTATCCAGCTATGGAAAAATATGGAGAAATCTTAAATGTGTATTTTGAATGAAAATATCCATTTGAAAGTGCTATTTTTTATATATATTTTGACAATATGACATTCTAGAAAAGATAAAAATATACAGATAGTAAAAAGTCAGTGTTTTCTGGAAGCTTAAGAGAAAAGATAGGTGGATTTGGGGAGCAATGAAATTATTCATATGATAATAAAAGAGTGGATATGTGACATAATACATTTATAAAACCCATAGAACTATACAATAGAAAACGTGAATTTTAATGTAAACTATGGATTTAAATTAGTAATAATGTATTTATTGTCAGTGTTTTTTAAATAGCTCTTATTTATGGACAGAAATAATTTCTGTCCTTTTAGATACAAAAGTTCAGTTGCCAAGCCAAAACTCAAAGATCACTGTGGCTTAAATGAGAGAGTTGGGATTCCTTTCACCTAATAGATGAGTGTTAGCATTCCAGGAGAGTTATGACAATTTTAGCACATCAAGGATAAAGGTTTCTCTTATTGCTCTGCCATCTTCAAATTTGGAGGTGGAATTGTGTGTGTCACACTTCCTCTGTCATTTCACCTATATTCCATTCAGCAGGGAGAAAAGAAGAAATGTAGAAGGCAAGTTTCATCCCTTAGAAGATCTGATAAATACTCATACCATGTCTGACCTTATTTCATAGAATAGAATATCAGTCTATGGACATGTCATATTTAAAAGGGGCTGTAGGATAGAATCTTCAGCTAGACTAACATGCAACAACCTAAACTTCATAGCTTTCATTATTACAGAAAGAAGTAAAAAGTAGCAGGGACAAATTAGTAGCTCTGCCTAAATCCTTTCCCCTGATCATCCAAATAGCTATGCATACTTTTTCCCACATAGCAATATTATTCCCCTCTACCTAAGACAAAATGATAAGCTCCATTCAGTGACTGAAAACAGCTCGGTGTTTAGGATCTGTGGGTGATGATACCCCACCTCCAAGTCCAGTGGTTTATAAACTGAAGAAATTATCTTTATTTCTCAACTCAAATATAGCATAGCAAAACAAAATCCTAATAATTCTATTCAAAAGACTTTTTCAGAAGCTGAGTGAATTGGAAAGACAGAAATGGCTGGTCTGTGCAAATGTCAAATCATCCTGGGCAAGTACTGTCACAATTTCTTGCCTGGTTGTGGGTAAGTTCCCTGAAAACTCCTGAGGCTGCTCTATTGAAGGAATTCTCTCATTTGTTTTTGTGTGGTTTTGTCATAAAAAGTTAGACTTCCATGAGAATTCTGGACAGTCTGAAAAGATTAAAAAAATAATAACCTGCCTTTTTTTTCCTAAACAAATTTTTCAAGTGGAATTTATGTACTTAAAACATTTGTTCATAATTTTCTAGGACTTTGTTTTATGAATTAAGTAGGGACATAATTTAATACCAAATATTTGAGTACTGTGTTTAACAAATAAATTGAGGTAAATTATACTTTTATATTTTAAGTGTATTTTACTTAATATAAATATGGTAAATTTGAAGCTTAATATTTTAAGGTTTATATAATTTATATATGATGCTTTGATATATTGCAATGTCATATGCCATAATTATATATAATTTAAACATTGAGCAGAAGTTGTTCACTATTTTAAGAAAAGTGAAAGCACATATTTTAATGCTAATAATTGTATTTAAGGCAAATACACACTTAGATCAACTTTTATTTGAGACCGCAGATGTTATGAATATAATATGTGGGCACAAATGTTTGATCATTTCTTTAATCTTCCAGTATCATTTTCTCTGAAATATTTAAATGCTGAAATATGTATTATTTTGTTATTAATTTATTTTTTAATTTTTTCTCTTTTAAATTTCACTTGAATCACTATGTAAATTTTCTGAAAACTATGTGGATGTGTAGAGTATCTTATTATTTTTTGTATTTCCATGGCTTAGTACCATGAAAGTTATGTTTAACCTTGTTTATAGCAAAAAGTAAGATTATAACTATTTAAAAAATCACCCAAATTTAAGATTTTAAACAAATACTGTTTTAATTTATTTTGACCACTTTTTATTATAAATCCAACAAAGAGTACCAAGAAGAGTTATTTAACATTTTTTTAGAATTATTTCCTGAGTAAATACACAAATAATTAATAAAAATGAACATTTGCTTGATAATAAAGAGTAATTTTAACATAAGACATGAATAAATATTAACTACAATTATATTTCACATATTCATATCCCCAGAATATATAAACACTAATAAATATCATAATATTAAATTGATCTTTAGTGCATTTTCATCCTGTATGGCATCATACTCCCTTCCTTCATGTTTTAATAGTTCAATCCTCAACATTATGGGAAGAAAGTTGGAAAGATAAATGATTTAAATTTATGACTTCTGAACAATGGCAATTAGCCACCACTGAAAGACATCTTTATCTTTTATTAAGTTGATTATAAAGACAAAGAAAAAGATAACATTACCTTAAAATATTACCAAGGATTAGCAAAAAATATTTTGTCAGAAACTTGGAGAATTAAATATATATATATCAACGTCAGCAGTGTGTTCTTTGTCCTATTACTTCATTACAGTAGAAACCATCTTCTTTGTCTTGGAAAGATTTTCTCCACTGTTTTCTAGCATACCACAGACATTTGGTCTCTCTTCTACACAAAATTCTCAAATAGCAGTTTTTCTTTATTTGAACTTATTTTCTACAGGAATTAAGCCAGATCCAAAACCAAGATTACAGGTTACTTCTAAACTTATATCTTCATCCTAGACCTCTCTTATGAGCTCCAGACTTAAACATATATCTGATCAATACTCTTCATGAGTATCCAAGATATATTCAAAATGAATACAACCCAAGCTGAATTTTCAATCTTTCCCATCTAAGCCCATCAATATTCTTAAATATCTAAGATATTGATAACTCCACACTTGTTGCTCAGGCTAAAACATTTGGAGACATCTTTGACTCCTGTGTCTTACATCTGTCATGGAATGTTTCAGAAAATATTCCATCAATCTCTCATTAATTCTAGTGATATCATGTGATGCAAGCTACCGTACTTTATTACCTAGATCATTACTATAGTTTACTAATATTATTCCTATAGTTTCTGGGTTGGCCATTATTTCATGGCTGTGACCAAAATGCCTGAAAGTTTATTTTGGGCTCATACAGTTTCAGAGGCTCAGTTCATAACTGACTGACTCCATCACTCTGGGCCTGAGATGAGGGAGAACATCATGGTGAAAGGGTGTGGCAGAGGAGAGCTGCTCAATTTATGGCAGCCAGGAAGGAGGGAAGCAGGGGGAGAGGGAGAGAGGTTGGAAGAAGGAAAGGGAGGGAAGGAGACTGACTGAAGAGGAGAGAGAGACACACACACATACACTAAGATCATAACCTCAGTGACCTACTTCCTCCAGGCATGCCCCACCTGCTACAGGTACAACACAGTAATTATTTCAAATTATATTTATCAAATGGATTAATCCACTGATGGGGTTACAGCTCTCATAATATAATCTTTATACCTCTAAACATTCCTGCATTACCACATGAGCTTTTCTGAGGACATTTCATATCAAAATGATAATAGTTTCCTAATATTATTTCCATAGTATCCTGACTTTTATACTCTTGATCCCCCTATAGTTTATTTTCAATGAGGTACAAAGTACATTTTTCTTTTTTTCTCAATGCTGGAAATTGAACCCAGGTTCTCACACATGCTAAACAAGTGCTGTATCATTGAGCTACATTCCCAGCCTTTCCTAAAATTTAAATGTTCATCTTCTGCTCAAAATCCACATATCTACTTGTTTCACCCAGCACAAAAACAGTCTTTACAATAGTCTATGAAGCCTCTCTAGGATACATCTTGCACTCACCCCTTTTTCCCATTCCAACCACATTTCCTATCATTTTTTCTCATTGTATCATTAACAACTACACAGTGATTAAAACATAGTAAGAGCTCAATAAGCAATCAATGAATAAGTAAATTTAGACTAATATTCAATAACCCAATTATGATACAGCCTGATGTAAATTCAGTCAATGGCCCTTTGGAACAAAGACACATCCTAGCTCACTTTGCTCTTGCAGGCAATTTTTCACCATTCTTGCTAATTCCTCCTGGCACATTTTCCTACACATCATCTACTTCTTATTTCCTCTATTGAATAAGTTAAAAGTGATTTTTTGACTGGTAATCTCTGTTTTCATCCTCAAGGAAATTAAAGTAGACAAATCTATAATCCCATGTAGACTTCACAATATTGCCTGGAATTTAAAAGACCAGATAAAAAAGAACATTAAATGCCAAGCAGAGTGGGGCGTGGTGATGTACATCTGTAATCCCAGTGGTTCAGGAGGCTGAAGCAGGAGGATCACAAGTTCAAAGCCAGCCTCCGCCAAAGTGAGGCATTGAGCAACTCAGTGAGACCTTGTATCTGAATGAAATACAAAATAAGGCTGGAGATGTGGCTCAGTGGTTGAGTGCCCCCAAGTTCAATTCCCAGTATTGAGGGGAAAAAAAAAAAGCCAGGCAGAAAACAGATCCCCTCCAGCAAAAAGTGTCATAGGTATAGAGGTCATTTTGTATTATGGAGATTTGCTAATTTAAATGTGTCTTAGTATAATTGTACATTTGCTTGAAAACATCTATTCCTCTCACAATAACCTATAGGTATGATTGAAATCTCCCCAAATGTTGAAAAGTAAAATAGAACAAAAATTATTTTCCAAGGTTGAAGTGTGAAAAAACTGCAAATTATATGATAGAAATCCTTTACCATTATTATATAAATATCCATGTTGGGTGGATAGATATTTGCCTAGTATTAACATTAATTATGCATTTCATCTCTGTATCTATATAATTGTATAATAATCACCAACTGTATAAAATACAAAAAAATTGAAATCACCTATGGAATTTTATCTTTCCCTTAATTTCAATCACTAATTTGATAATTTCTTAATATCATGAATGCATCTACACTGAACTACATTACTATAGAACAATTTGTACTTTTCAAATGTTAATGTCTCATTTCCATTGAGATATTTCTTTTAAAGAAAAAGGAGTATAAAAATGAAAAATGACATTCAATGAGTCATTTTAGTTCTCAATTTGCATATTTCAAGGGAATAGACACATTTAATTAAAATTTTCATCAAGTTTACAACCTTTTACAATGTGTAGCCTTTAGCAGTTTATTAAATTCACGTGGAAGTAAAAGAACAGCTCTAGGAGTGTTTCCTGAAGCACAGTATTTGGAACACCTGGTACACTTTTGAGAGTGCAGATTCTCAGGCGTTATTCCAGATATTATGATTCAAAAGATTTATTTTAGGAACTCGGAATCACCATTTTGATAAGCTCCTTTGTGATTCACATGCCAATAGATCATGAATCAGGCATGCAAGATCAGTCCTATAGTGCAGGTTTTCTAATGGGCAAATACCCAAGAAAACAGGATTTATGAATTACTTTAGCATAGAAGCAAGACAAACCCTCTGATATATATGACTTTTAGCCTATTATCTTTCCTGATGATTTGTGGACACCCATGGTTCTGGAAAAATTTTATAGTAGATTATTTTCCTTTCCTCTTTTCTAGACTGTAGCTATAGCATGAAGGATTTATATTTAGTGAGCCGAACTATCTTCGGTTTTAGAAACTTGGGGAAGTTTCCTGTGTCCCGTTGAAAGTAAGACATAAAAGTGAAAGGGAAATAATATTATATAAATGTATTGAAAATGAAAGTACTCACTTCATATAATTTTAAACTTTTAAATATAAGCAGTCCATACTACAACAGCTATATGCATTAAATTTGTTACACAGTTAAAAATGTATAATTTCCAAAGAAAAATACCATGAAAATGAACAAAGAAACACATAAATAATGAAGCAAGCAAAATTTGAATCATGTTAAAACAAATAAACTAATCAATAAGAACTAGTGGATAATATTATTTCACAGTGTGGGCCATACTTTATGCCAGACAGTATCGAAGGCTTTTAGTGATTAGTTCATTCAATTCTCAAATTATCCTAGGCAATAGGAGATATTTTTCTCAATTTACCGATAAGGAAATTGAGGCTCTGAAAGGCCTATCTGGAAATCACACAGCTACTTATTTTTAGAGCTGTAGGTTGAAACCTCAACAATATGGCTCACCACAGCTTTCTATATCAATTCAACAAAAACAGCCTAATTTTTAATCTCTATATACACATTTAAATAAAAATTAGGTAACTATAACTGAAATGAGAAATTGTACTGGGATATTAGTAGAATTCAACTATAGGAAAAAAGAATGAATAAACAAAGATAGATAATTGCAGATCATGCAAGCCAAAGAACAGAAAGATAAAAATGAGCAAAACTTCAGAGAAATGTGGGACTACATTAAATTCACATATATGCGCTTATTGAATGTACCAAATGAAAAGAGGCTGAAAAAAGCAAATAAAATCTATTAAAATTAATAATGGTTAAAATCTTAGCAAACTGAGAAACACTGATTTATATACCTGTTGGGGTAGGCTCCCAAAATGGCTGTAGTTAAGCTCCCTCTCTGAGACTTCTGGTTGAGAATTGACTATGTTATGGTTAGTCAAGACCAGAAACACTGATTCGGCATAGACTCAAGGTCATAAACATTAACTTGTGAGCACGCACCCCCCCCCCCCTTATGTAACCTGTGGGCAGTGTGCCTTCTTTGCACCAATTATAAAGGAGAGGGCTAAAATGAAACTTGCGGGGGGCTGAAGCTGAAGCTGACTAATCACTGGCCACCACTGAATAAAGCATGTCTACTATCTTAACTTTGTCATCTTTCACTTGCTGAACCTTGAACCTGTTTCCCGGGTCAGAACCCCTGCATGATAACACACAAGAATATTAATGAAGTCCAAATAGAATGAACAATACTATCACATACAGATGCATCCTGGCAAAAAGGCTAAGAAATAAAAAATGAAACTTTTGAAAGAAGCAAAAGAAAAATATTACTTGTGTAGAATGAAATTCCAATGAGGTGAACAGCTGACTTTTTTTTCCAGGAATAATGGAGGGCAAAAGCCAGGAGAGTCCATATTCTAAGCTCTGCAAGAAAACAAGTTAAGTCTTAAGTGAGAATCTTATATCTGACGAAAGTCACAATGGAAAGAAAGAATTAGATAAGTCAGGTACAAAACTTAAGAAATGGAGGTGTATTGATGAACAAAATAACAGTCCTTGCCTTCATGAAACTTTTCTATTTTTATGATTTTTCATTAAATAAGTAAAAGAATCTAAGAGACATAAATCTATAATTTCTAAATGCTAGATTTTTACTCCAAAGACTATAAAGAATAGAACTACAGCAAAACAAAACAACACATCTTGACCTTTAACAGTGAATGCTTTGATAAAATATGTTAATATTATTAATATCCCTTACTTCATTTATCCACAGAAAATTCCTTTGGGTCAAAGGAAGTTCGTGTCAGGTACCCAA
Organism: Geosciurus inauris; assembly: GCA_004024805.1. NCBI lineage: Eukaryota > Metazoa > Chordata > Mammalia > Rodentia > Sciuridae > Geosciurus > Geosciurus inauris. The sequence goes on from PVHX01007574.1 coordinate 35,023, forward strand.
TGCATAAGCTCTGTTACTTAAGCCTCATTTAGGATAGCTCACAATAATTCACAAGCAGAACCTAATAGAACATCTCCTGGCTTTGTCACACATTGTTATCAACAAACTAATTCTAAAATATAAAGGTGTTGAGAATAATGCAGACATCTACTTCTGTTTATAAGTAAGTTACTTCTTGTAAGGTATCTGCTCTGTTTAAAAGTGAGTAAACTAAAGCAAAGACAAATTAAGAGAATTTTTAAGGAAGCAGTCACGTAATTGACAAAAAAAAAGGGTTTATAGTTAATTCTGTAGAATTCTGCAATTTATGTTTTAAATTCTGTATTACACTGCTTTTCAAGAAGTTTAAAAAGTAAGAGAAGGCAATAGATGTATAGATTGAGAAAAGATGAATTTGTATAGACATTAGTCTGTCAAAAAATTTGATAAACAAAATAGCACTAACATTCCCTGCCCTGGGCACATAATTTAATTTTTTTCATCATTTAGATAAATCTCTGCATCTTTAATTGCTTCTTTTTTCTTATGAGCATGCATTTTGTGATATTTTTCCTGTATTTTATACTGTTATTATACTATTTAGAATTTCTGATAAAGAGCACAGATAAATTAATTATTCTTTTAAATGTAGTATGATATTTTACTTATATCCTTCAAATAATCTGTAATTTTAAAAAATCTGTTTATCAAATAATACCTTGAAAGCACCCATTGTTATTACCATTCCTTTTAGTTTTTTGATGAGGTACAGAGAATTTTAGTTGTATTCTTGGACTTCAAATGAAATAATACCTGTGGTTAGGCATGAGGAGCTCACAAGCTGTCTGCATGACCTGCCTGCCAGTATCTTCTTCCCCATTCTCTGTCTCAATATAATGTAGCAATTCCACTTCTAGGTATTCACTCAAGAGATAATTTAATACATGTATATGTAAAGGGCTGTGTCTTAGTATTTATATAAGCTTTAAAAAATAACTTCATAAAACCGGAATCTATCCAAATGTTTATCAACTGTGAATGAATAAGTACACTGTATACATCACATGTTGAAACATTTCTTAGGAATGAAAAAGGAGTAAACGATGCATGCAAAGTCAGGTAAGAAACATTAATCTCCTATGTCTGTTACAATAAATATTCACAAATGGGGGTTGAGGATAACATAAACTCATTATCTCACATATAAGAAATTTAGAAGTACAAAATCAGTCTTATTCAGCTGAAATCAAGGTTTCAGCAGACCCAGACTTCTTTTAGAGATTCGGAGAGAATATTTTCTTTGTTTCTTCCAACTTCTGGTCAAGACTGGCATTATTTGACTTGTGGCTTAATAAATCCAATCTCTTAACTCCTCCTTAGTGCATAAACCACCTCGATGTCTTTTTTATAAAGACATTTGTGAGGACGTTTAGAACCTATTTGGTAATCCAGGATTGTCTTCCCATCTCAAGTTTCTCAACTACATCTGCAAAAACTTTACCATATAAATTAATATTCATAACTCCTTGTTATTAGAATCAGATATCTTTGGGATCAGATACTAGGATCAGATATCTGAGAACACTACATATCTCAGTTTCATTTATCTAAGTGAAGACAGACTCAAAATATTTAATATGTTTGATTCTACTTAAACTTCATTTTAGTGTAGACTACATGTAGAGGTCGGTAGTTGGGGAAGGATTCACTACAGGATGTCTCTAGGAAATTTTGGAATAGTAACACACCTATATTATTGTGATCATTGATGTACAAATGTATGTAATTCATTAAAAATCATAGAACTCTATTTTCAAGAGGTGAAGTTTACTGTATTTTAATAATATCTCAATTTAAAAAACAGAAGAAAAATAACATGATTCCTAATATACTACTTAAATTTGACTTGAGTTTAGACTTTTAGAATGTATTTGTCTCTTTTCTACAAGAGCAGGGAGATCTGTAACCAAGTATTCTCTATATCATTTTCAAGTTTTAACAACCTGGTCCTATTAAGTTCTTTCGTTCGGAGATTTTAGCCTTTTTCCCCCATTTACTATGTTGTGTTTAGCTGCTATACTATTTCTCTAGCAATTCTCAAATTTTAGAGATATGTTGGCTTTATAACTTGCCATGGGAAATAAATGTAGTCAAATGTTTCACAGAAATATTTTCCTTAAAATATCCTCTTTAATTCTGATTGCTTAATATAGAAAGTGTGTGTGTGCACACACATTTGTGTGTGCTTATTAAATATACAGACTACTTGAGGTTAAATATGTTGAATTTGTTTCTTTATGGGATGGTGCCTTTTGAGCCAATACCAAAGAACAAGTGAAAATCACACAATAAACACCATGAATCTTTATACAAATATGGAACTCAGAAGTCAGAGGCCACCTGAATTGATTGCATCCCTCTTATCCAATTAATCATCAAGTTGTGACTTTTGTACTTCCCACTTCCTACTTTAATATTTGCCAATACTCATTTTCTGCACCAATAAAGCCTTGAGTTTAAGCTACTCTCATATCATACCTGGGAAGGTAATAGTCATCCATCTCCTTGACTAGCTTAAAAATATTTTTTCTTGCCCACTTTGATGTTTTGTTTCCATGTTAATTGGAGTGACTTTATTAAAAAAAAATCGCATGAGTATCTTATCTTGATTTTTATTCATCTCAAGTCAGTTATCATTTCTAACCAGAATGTGTTTCTCAACCTTATACTTTTTATTGCATCATGTATCCCTTATTCATAGGACTTAAGACAGTTGAAATTTTATTATTATTTTATGTTTATGTGATTAAAATATCTCTTCTATTCAAAATAGAAAATCCCTGAGTTCAGGAACTGAATGTTTAATTATTCATTTGCTTGCCATTTTATCTTTCATCACTATCCTAGTTGTCAGAAGATAATGCTCCATGAGTATTTTCATGTTCTGCATGGTCAGTGCTTTCTGGAAAAAAAAATAGCTTCTTGAGTTAAAGAGTGATTAAATGGTAACTGTGCCTTGAGAGTTTGATTTAATGATTTATTCTGGAGAGATTTATATTGCAAAGAGGTGTAGAAAAAAAGCCCTACGGATCCACTTCTAGAAAAAATTTGGTCACGTTAGGGAATAAAACTTCTCTTCTTTAGGAAAGGAAATCGAGACAGATCCTTTTGCAACTTCTATGAAGTCCTGAAATTCCAAAATTCACAATTTTGGGTGTCTTCTCCTTAACTAGAGTCTCTACTGCATGTGCAACATCTAGCTGCTCCCACAATGCTGTCCCTATTGGAAGAGGGGTGTGAGAATCTGCTCCAAGACTGCTATGTAAGTACAATGATTTAAAATCAGAGTAAGACAACTTATTAAAAACTGCATGTTTATTTTAAGTAATGAAATGTTATAATAAACTATATAACTACATTTCCTTTAACTAAAACCGACTTTATTATTTAGATATGTATTAATTATTTCATTCTTGGAAATCAACTGCATGAGCATTGATTACTTTAAATATCACTTATTTTTTATTTTTCTTAGTTACTTCAATCCTAAAGTATTTTATTGAATTAATGACAAAATGTTAAACTACTAGAGGAATATAAAAGTGTATAAAATTGAAATAACAATTTTATATCAGTTTTTCAGATTTTTATAACAATGAAGAAGATAAATTTGATCCTACTATTTAAAATTTGTTCATAAATCAGATCTAATTTAAAATGGGTTTTAAAAATGTCTTAGCAGATGAATTTGGATCTAAATTTATTATGTTTTCCTTACATTCAGTAATATATCTTACTCCTAGAAGTGTTGATTTTTTTGTTACTTTCATATTTTCTACTATTTAAATGACTTTTGTGCCAGTATTTTTTAATCTGGTAAGTATCTATCCTAGCTGTATTGGAGCTTACCATATAGTATATAACATGATATATTCAGTTTTTCTATCTCCCATATAATAGTGCATGACAACATTTAGAGTATATGTTCCTGCATTTGAGATAGCCCTAGACCTAGAAGCAAGAGAATGTTCTACAGTAATTTATTCATACATTGATAGCCTATGAGGTTTCATTCTCTTACATCACTAGAAGATCTAGATTGTGATAGCTGTCACAGTCCTTACCCTCAAAGTGATCTAAACCTAGCATACACACTGATGTTAATAATCACAATATAACCCTAACTTCACACATCTGTGTTTTAGTCAGTTTTTTCACTGCTATGACCAAAAAGCCTGACAAGAACAATTAGAGTTTTTCTGGGAGTTCATGGTTCCATAGATCTCAGTCCATAGATGGTTAACTCCATTGCTCTGGGTTCAAGGTAAGAAGAACATCATGACAGAAGGGCATAGTGAAGGAAAGTAGCTCAGGACATGACAATCAGGAAGCAAAAAAGAACTCCACTCGCCAGAGACAAAATATAAATCCCAAAGGCAAGCCTCCAGTGACTCATCTCCTCCAGCTTCACCACATCATCCTATGGTTACCACTCAGTTAATCCCTATTGGGGAATTAATCATTTGTTTAAAACTCTCATAACATAATCATTTCACCCCTAACTTAAACTCTCTTGCATGGTCTCACACATGAACTTTTGAGAAACACCTCATATCTAAACCATAACAAATCTTTGAAGGACTAAATGATATAATACACATGAAATACTTAGCTAAATATCTGCAGACATTAAGCGTTTAATATAAGTTTAGTAGTACCATCATTACTTTTAGTAGTAAGAGTATGGTACAGGATTGGTGTTTTGATGGAGTTAAATTATAGCTGTCTGAAGTTCAGCTCATAGCACTTAACCCAGACTGAAAGTAGGGACTAGAGGAAATCTTAATAGAGGCAGTGGAATGACAGGTGTATTTTTAGTGGTAAGTGCACAGCTACTACTCCATACATTTTGTATCTGTCTCCAAATCTCACGTGGACATCTATCTTTGGAGGACTTTTTGACATATAAAAAACTTTATTACACAGAAATATAAAACATTGTTTTAGATGTCTAGGCTTTATAGTATTAAAAAAGTTAGAAAAAGGGTTTCAAATCAACATCCATTGAACTAATTTACAGTACCCATATAGTCCATCGTTTTTTGCTACTCATACATACATGCATAGGTACACCTCATACTTTACTTTGAAATACCAACAGTGGTAATGTGTTTTCATCTATTATAATACAGTCATATGTCATATCAGTGGAAATGTATTCACCATTTACATAGAAACACAGCTCCAAACCTTATCACTAAGTGCTCCCATCTCTGGATGATGTTCACTTTTTCAGTTCAATTAACATCTCATCTTCATACCCTGCAGTCTATCGAAGAAATTATAAAGCAAGCACTTCTAATCCATTCTATATAAAGTTGTAGAGGAAAATGTGTAAAGAGAAAAGAAAATGAATGTAAGTGTAAACTTGAACAAAGAAGAAAATGTGGTATCATAGTCCTTATTAGTGCAGTGAGGCCACAATTTGATGTTGCTTTTGTTTTGTTTTAATTTTACAACTTTATTCCTCAATTTGCATTTTTTCTCTTCTTTCATTTAGAATCCAAGTGATCAGATCTCTATATTACTCACACACCTTCAGAATTGACCAATTTTTCATTTATGATTACTGTATACAACAATCTTAAAAGACAATTTAGAGCATTGCCCCAGACTTTATCCATATTCCTCATTGTGGAAATAAACCTGATTATCTATTAAATTGTACACCTCAGGCTACATAGCAGCCACTACAGTTGCCTGATTTTCTGGTGAATGAGAAGTCCAAAAAGGTTAAACAATGTACTCAACTACCACTGTAGTGAACCCATTATTATGTCCTCTAGTAGAGGTGTTCCTCCCTGGGGTACTCAGATCTGTGAACCAGTGTAGGCCAGCATTATAGGCCTGGAAAACAAACTAAACAAAATAAAGAAAATTAAATTGTAGGTAGATCATTAAGTGTAATAGTAAAATATATCTCACTATTTCCCATTTTCTTTTTTCCCAAACCTATATATTCTGGTCATGGGTAAATAAAACAAATAAGAAACATTCTGGTCATGGGTAATAAACCCATGTTCTGGTCATGGGTAAATAAAACAAATAAGAAACATTCATTTTTGATGGTACAAAAGGTGAAATTTTGTGCAAAACCCACTAACACTGATATATTCTACAGAAGATTATAGATGTGAAGCTAGCTGTGAGCAGATAGGTCATTTCAATACTGTCATTACTGTAACAATTTTGTGTACATAGGTCCTGTTGTAAACATTCTAGTCTCCCTCCAACATGTTCCAACCACATAACAATTCACTAGACAGTCTGGTCATCAGTCCAAACTCCTTCCTTATAAGTATCAAACCATCTAGGTAAACCATTACCACTTATCATGTGTTAATGTAGATATATACCTCTGTTTATCCCATTTCCATGAAAATGGGAAAAATAAAGGCATAGATGAAAACTCTGACAATTGTGAAGACTTCCCTGTTTATTCTTCATGAGATTCAGTTTATGGGACTGTACAGTTATCAAAATTTACTTCTGGCTGGTGATGGCATACCTTGAAAAGACTTTTGTAAACCTTGATAGCTCTTATTTTCCTCTCTGCCAATCTGTTATAAGGCAATAGCTGTATTGGAGCAGATGTTGCTGCACTGGAATTGTGAAATAACCACTTGTTGGATGAGGTCACACTGATGGTGCTCAAATATATGATTTGATAGGTTGGATGTCAGCCAATTTGTGAAGGCAAATTCACAAAATATGAATTCATGTATGTTCTCTTAAGAGAGCATTCAGATTCTAACATTAATGAAGAAAAACAAAGTCTATTCATACTTCCTAGATGCAGAATAGTTACTTAATGAGGAGGATATGATTTTGTTCTAAAATGCTAATGCCATTTGTTGTCACCTCTAGTTGAGACTTGCCATTTTCACTAGGCAGCATTACAACCTATCAAAAGTACTTTGAAAAACATTAAATTGCCTTGACCATATAAGCATTTTATCCTGGAACAGCTGTTGAAATTTCTTTTACCATAGAACACATTAAAACTCACTGCTCAAATACTTGAGTGACCAAAGCTTTTAATGAGTATGCTTTATTTCTAATGATAAAAAGCATAAGACATAGCAACTTATTTTTAATTTGTAGGGAATATGCTAATACACTTTTAACTCTTCAATCATGAGGCAGCCATTGATATAGAGACCATTGAATTTTCATGGAGATTTTTCTTTTTCCAACATGGATTGATCATCTTATAGTATTAAAATGACTTCTAGTTCCTGATCACTAGGTTCTATCATAATCATGCCATGAATATGAAGTATCAAAGTGCTGTCCTCTAGTATGGTGAGATAATTGTTCCTGAAAATCAAATTTCACAAGATTATAGAATAGACATACCTCTAAGACAATATTCAAATGTATTTTTAACATGCAAGATGAAAACAATCTAATTCTCTATTTTGGGGGAAAAATTCTTTGCCATATCTGTGCTATATAGCAAATATCAGATCATATTGGTTCATTATAGTAATTATACCATACACCATATATGCAGCTATATCTTTAATTTGTTTCACTAGTTCCTTAAATATTATTAATCAAGACTCATCTGTTGTATCAGTAGATTAATCAGCCAAATTTATTTTATATATAATAGTATTACTCTCCTTTTATACATAAAGCTTTTGAAGAGGTCGCTAATCTTTGATTTTTCAAGGGATGCTGTGCTGCTTGTGATGTACAACTTTAATTGAACACAAGAGAAATAATGGTTTTCTTACTTGGTGTTTTCTCCAATGGAAGCAATGGATTTATAGACAAAGAGCTAATTAAAGCTTCTGCCAATATCTGAGTATGTTTAATAAAACTACATATGTAGATACCAGGAAATAAATATGATATGAATTCTGTGATCCAGTAGGCCAACTAAAAAATGGATGTCATCCATACTACATATATTGTTGAATCTCATATTCTACTCTAACTGGGGACTATATTACCCTTCAGGGTCCTTTGAGACTGTTATGTTAGCTCAGAGGACAGTCTAATAGTCTTGAAAATATCAAGTTATTTTCCTCAACACACAGTTACACAGGTAAACTGTTGCAAATCTTTTTGGGGGAAGCAGGAAGGAATATTTATAGAATATGTTGGTGTATAATTTCAATGATTTTCTCAAGAGTACCAGGGCGCTCTATTTTCACGGGCCTTTAAATCCATAGAAACCTAATTCTGGCAATTAGATAAGGATATATGCCTATTGTCTAAGCCAGAAAGTCTTTAAATTTTTTTTGACATCTTTGTTTTCCCAGTTTATGTATGAAAATGGAACCTAGATGATTTGGCCTTTATTTTTCTCATAGAAATTTAATCATCAATTTCATTGCCAAATATTCATTTGGGTCAAATGTGTCCTATTAAGAATCTAGTCCTGATGTCCATTTTTGCAACCATATCAATATTATTTTTGTAATTAGGTGTGATATATCAATTATATTAGCCTGAAAACATTGATGAAAGGTTATTACTTGGAATCAGCCATTTGAGATACCATCACCCATAGTGGTGTTACCCACTGACATTTCAACTCATAAGGAATATCACTTTTTAAACAAGCTAGAACATATTTCAACAACCTAGGTTTTAACCATTTCTCAAATACTTATTCTCTGTTAACATATGGTAAGTTCATTAACATATGTTAATCTGCTCTAAATTCTTTTACTCCCCTTATAATTAATTTCCATCAACATTTGTTGAGGTACCATTTGAATTAAGGTTTCATTCAACTAATTAAGAAAATTTTCTCAGCTATACAAGTTAAAATATTAGCTGCAAAAGTACGTATGACCACATCAAAGAATTCACTTCAATATTACTTGTTCTATTTTCCTATTACAAACTCAGAATCTATTATATGAATATTTCCAAAAATGCGCTATTACAAATGAGCAAAATCCATTTGGTATGTAACTTTTTCTTCTGAATTTGACTTTGGAATTTTCCCATGAGAACACAGAGGGATGTGTTTCTAGTTCTAGGTCTGGGGAAAATAATATGATAAGGGAAATGTCAAAGAAATTGGTACTTCTTAAAGAACAACCGCCTTAGGTTGTGTTTTAGTGAGCTTTTGTGCTGCTATGATCAAAGGATCTCACAAGAACAGTGTAGAGGAGGAAAAGTTCATTTGAGTCTCGTGGTTTCAGAGGTCTCAGTACACAGATGAACAACTTCATTGCTATGGACCTGAGGTGAGGCAGAACATCATGGCAAAATGGCATGGTGTAGAAAAGCAGCTCAGGACATAGCAATCAGGGGAAAGAGAGAAACAAAGAGAGAGAGTGAGAGTACTCTTCACTCACCAAAAATATAAACCCCAAAGGTACGTCCCCAACTGACCCACCTCCTCCTGCCATTCCCCATCTACCTATGATTACCACTCAATCAATATCATTGGATTAACTCACTAATTAGGTTAAAAGTCTCACAGCCCAACCATTTCATTTCTGAAAATTCCTGCATTTCTTCACATATGAGCTTTCGGAATGTTCCTCATATCCAAACTATAGCATTCCATCTATGAGTGGAAATACAGAATCTGTATAGATACATGTAATGAAAGACAATAGAGGCAGAGATCAAAATAAAATTAGCATTTTAAACACTCAACGAGCATATCTTAGTTTGGATGATAATATCAGATCATATATTATCTAGTATGATAAAGTCACAAATTAATATTTGCAGTATCTATATATTAGTCTTCTAGTTATTGGACACTGTTGATTACTAAAATTTGCCTATTTCAAGACTTTTGTAGTTATTTTGACAATTATTCAGTTATCAGTGTAATTATTGTCATTGGTCTAAAACTTCAATATGCATTGCTGAACTAATAAAAGCAAGAAGGTTATATAGTTCTATACTAGTTTAATAATGTGTTTAGAAAAGATTTGGTTCCCAGTAGGGAAACATTTTATTTTGGTAGGGAAAAGTATTATTGAACATTTATATCATAGTTGGATATTATTCTTCCTGAAAGTTGATATTTGAGATGAATGGATAAAATGTAAAACCCTTAAGTCATTCTTGCATATATAAGTTAAGAAAACTGTGTTGAAGTGTATTAAATTATTGATGAAAACCAAAGCATCTATTCTCACTGTAACATTATATTATCAAATGCTAGGCTTTCTTTTTATAAAATCTTTTGGAATCAATTCTAGAGTTAATCGTTTTATTTAATTTTTAAATATTCCATCAAAATTTATATTTGCAATCTTAAAAAAGTAACACATTATGTATATTTTAACATTTTAGATGCAAAAATTGATTTGATATGCTTTTGGTGGGTGACGAATAGTACATCAAAAATTAAAATACCCTTGCCATTTCAATAGCAAATAATTGCATACATTTTTCCCCTTAGTTAACAAGTGAGATAAGTATCCTTTATGGATATTTATATTTTTAAAAAGTCCTCTAATCAAATAATACACTTAAGGTATACACTCAATGCTAGCAATAGAATAGCAATAGATTATGTGAAACATTACTAGCACAATTTTTTAGAATCATGCAAAATTTACTAAACATTTGGGAAGATAATATACCATTCTATCAATAACAACTTGACTGTAATTTCACCAGAATGTGTGAAAGTGTGTTTAAAACTTGGTTCCTCAGATTAAATCAGAATAACCTTTAGAAATAGAGTAAAAATTGTCAGTGACTTTAGAAATGTAGCAGCATCTTTGGAAAATAATAATTCTAGAGATGTCTGCATCAAAAGGCTTCCAAAATTGATAGGTTCATGATCATATTTAATTATAGGGATGAATAACAAGATGCAAATATATCTGAATATAAAGTCGATTAAATTATAAAAAAAATATTTCAAGACCTCAGTTCCTGAGAATCTTCATTTAACTTCTTTCTTTCCAATTTTATTGTTATAATGAAGGGACATTCCACATTAACTTTCCCTTTTGTAATTCACATCTAATCCATCAATAAATATAGTCAGCTCAACTTTCAAAAATACCTAGAAAGTATCCACTCTTCCTTCCTCCAATTCTTTCTTGAAGGATAAAGTCCCTTAACTGTTTTGACATCTATTCTAGAGCCCTTTTGGTCTATCCACAAGAGATTAGCTACAAGTTTTTCTTGCTAGAATAGTGTTACTTATATCATTTTAAACTCTTGATAAGAAAACTATTAAAGTTAGATAAATTATTAGGGGCCTCCAGATTTTATATTGGATTGGGAATAGCAAAGAAACTTGGTAACAGAAAGAAGAGATATGTATTGAAGTTTGAAGATATTCTTCATTGCTTTTCCCCTTCCATGCATTTTCTCATTCAAAAATGGTGAGAGAAAGGTTCTTACTTCTTCTTAGGATGTAAAAAGCTGGAAAGCTAGGAACTGACATTCCTAAACTTACAAAAAGGAAAAGCTAGCTAATCTAAAGAATCATAACATTTCTTGAACCCTTCAGAGAACTTAGCTTTAAGGCAAACAAAGAGCCTAGAATCTAAAAAAAGATAGGTATCTCCAAATAGAGAGGGGTTGAAAACTTGCTTCTCTGGGAAAGACACTGTATCATAGAGCTAGTAGTTAACACATTGCTGAGGACTGAGTGTGGTTTGGCAGGAGAATGTAGAATTCCTGGGAAATGCTAAAACAAAAGGAGTTCCAATTTCCTCACACACTCTTTTCTATAGATTCTGCAGGCACTCTCATGAGAAAGACTGGGAAGAGTACACACTGAGCCAAACTTTCCTTGAAGATGCAATCTGGAGATCAGGGAGCAACTGGGAACAGGCATGGAATTCCACTTGTGGAGCTACTGAGAGGATAGCAAACCCTGATGCCCTTGGCCTTAGGTGAAGGCAGACTTCATGTGGGGGAGGAAATGACAACAGCAAAAAGTCTTCTATAGATTGAGAAGAAATGGGCAAATGTTCCTGGCATAAAACATTAGAGATTCTCTAACATTGGGGGTGGGGAGATGTCCCTGGAAAGGTCTTACTGTGTAAAATTGAGGTCCAAATAGGACAACAAAGAATGCCTATTTCTGCACCATAACATGTCTAGTAACACCAAATAACAAATAACAAGAATCTATTGCTAGAGGAGAAGAAAATGAGAGTAAGAGCATGTCTTGCGCAGAAGCTTTCAGGAAAAGATTAACACTGAAGGTAAAGCAGAGATATTAAGAAAAACTTTCCAGTACACCAGCCTCCACAAGAATGATAAAGCAATAGAAGAATGAGAATCCTATGGTGCATTGAGGGTAACCAGGCAATAATCAAAACACAGCTCAATTATATTGACACAATTTCCTAGTGCCCTCACACCCCAAACACACACATGCAAGTACACACACTCACATACGGGGCCTAGCAAAATATGAAGCACACCCATTTCTATGTATAAATACTTTTATTTAAGTCTCTTTTATAAAGTTCTTTTAGATATTATAGTTTGGCTGGATAGAGTCTCCAGTTACACAAAACACTAATCTACGTGATAGTATGTGGTTGATGTGTTTAAAATACATAATAAGTTGTCATTAAGTAGGGAAGATTTTCCTAGATAATCTAGTAAAACCCAATTCAATCAGTTGAAAGGCTTTTGAAGTAGGGTTTATGCTTCCCTGTGGGAAGAATAAATTTGGCCTATGGACATAGGTTTATCCCATGCCCATGACTTCCAGCTCACCCACTGATGGTGCTCTATGGATTTGTGACATTCCTGGCCAACTGTGACAATCACATAAGTCAGTTACTGACAATGAATCTCTTGATATATACCTCCTACTGATTCTGCATCGCTAGTTGAACCTGATGGATAAACAAACACAAGTTGCCCAACTTCTAACCAAAATTTAGAAAGTACACAAGGAATCCAGGGAAACATGTAAAGAAAAATAACTCATATATCATCAGGGAAAGAGCAAACCACAGAACCAGGCTTAGATATAATCCAAATGTAGGCTGGGCTAAGGGGCAAAAGAAGTATTTGTAGCAATAACAAATACTCCTTACCACCAAATTAGACCCTCTGAGGATTCAAGAAACTCAAGAGTACATCAGGATAAATATCACTCAAATGCATATACCATATTTAAACAACTATAGACCAACAAATTAAAGAATAGTCACTGACTAAAAGAACTCAGATTGAATCTATTTCTATCTAACTCTTTCACTTAGTTCCTGGTGAATTCACTTAAATTTTCAAGCCAACTAGGGGGATAAAATATGTGGTCCCACTCATTGCTGAGCATTGCAATAGATAAAATAATGGCTATAAAAGTTTTAGAAACCACAAAATCTATAAAGTTAATAAGGAATTTGCCTCCAGTAGATATGTTTCCTTTCACTATGAGTGAATGCTTTAATTTCTGTATTTCCTTGTTATTTTCATTATCTTTTCAAAATCTTTCCAAACTTTTATCCCATATTAAAAAGCAATCCCAGGGCTTGGGTTGTAGGTCAGTGGTAGAGCTGGGTTCAATCCTCAGCACCACAGTAAAATAAATAAATAAAATAAAAGTATTAAAAACAAACAAACAAAAAAGGAATTCCAAAAGGTCTACAGAATTTTTTCCATAAGGCTACTTTAAGAATACTAAATTATTTATTATCCACATTTCTGGTCACACTAAATCTTCATGTGGAAATGTTAGGGAATTAAGAGAAAAATTATTATGAAAGTATACTTCATATGTGTCATGTTCTCTTTTCTCTAAGGTAAATACAGCTATTCCATATCATGCAACTTAACCAGAGAGATCTCTGTATAATCAAATGAAAATACCTGAAGATAAAATTCAGAAATTTTTACAAATTGTAGTTAGTGCTACTCATGAAGCTTTTGTGGGGAGGGGAACTGTTGATAACAGATAAATAGAAGGAGCCATATTTAGAATTTTAATCATTGCAATATAAAGGGAATCTCCAAGTTTATTGACCCATGTATAAACTGACTTAATAAAAACTATTATGTATATATATATACACATACTTATATATATACATGTATATACATATCTGTCCTCTTTTACATATCCCAAGTTTACAAATGAATTAACCAAAGAATTTTAGTACCTTTAAGGCATAATATTTATAATTTAACTCTTCCAGTGCTACCAAAAAATGGTATATAGGATAATATTACAAAGGTGATTATTTTAGAATATATAAGAACATGTAAATTGTGTAAAATATATGAATATAGGTGTGTATGTAGAGACAAACTTCTAATTGAATTTGAGTTATTTAAAATAAATTGAAATTAAGACTACATTGTCTTTTTTTCATATTTATTTATTTGTTCTATTTAGGCTTACATGATAACAGAGTGCAATTTGATTCATTGTACATAGATAGAGGATAACATATCAATTCTCTAGTTATAAGTTGTATACAATCACATCATATATGCAGTCATACATAAAGCCCTAACTTTATGTATGACTACATTGTCTTTTTAATGTGAATTAAGAAATTAGTGCTACTTATTAACACCTAAAATTTTAGCAGAAGCTAAAAGCTAAATTATGAAAGCAGATGGGCAAGCTCCTTAGTACCACCTGGGGACAGCAAGAGAAAAACATGCCTGGTGAACATGGGTAGTATGAAGAAGAGAAAACAACAGCTAAAGAATACTGTGTTTTAAGATCTAATAAATATCTACCATGGAAACTATTCCAGTGATATGCTGGCCATGTGTTAATTTTGTCATCACCAATTTTGTTTTCTTGAGTGAGTGAGATGGAAAAGTGCTTAAGAAGAATTCCATCTTAAGAAAATAAGATGGAGCATATAATTGAGAAATAAGAAGAACTAATAATAATGAAGAAGGTGATCAAAAGCAAGAGAATATTACAGTGAAAAAAGAAAGAAATGTTCTTTGCCCATTTGCCCATTTTAAAATCATGTTATTTGTGTTTTGCTATTAGGTTGTAGGAGTATATTACATATTTTGGATATTAAACTCTTATCAGATAAATGGTTTGAAAATATTCTCTCCTTTCTATAGGTTGCCTTTTCACTTTTTTGATTAACTCTTTGCTCTGCAGAAGTTTATATTTTCTTATTTCCTTTCTTCCTTTCTCTCTCTCTCTCTCTCTGTTTCTGTTTTTGTTGTTGTTATTGCAGCACTGGAATTAAATGTAGGAAACCCAGGAGTTCTCTACCATTGTGCTACTGAGCTACATCTTCACCCTTTAATTTTTTTTTTTTTCTTTGAGACAGGATCTCACTAGGTTCCTGAGTCTGACCTCAAACTCAAACTCGCAATTCTCCTGGCTCAATTTCCTGAGTGGCTAGTAAGTGTAGGCTACCACACCTAACTTGATACAGTCTTACTTGTCAGTTTTTGCTTTTATTACCTGTGTTTTTGTTAACACATGCAAAAAAACATTGCTAAGACCATGTCAGGGAGTATTCCTCCTATATTTTTTACAAGAAGTTTTCTTATTTCAGGTCTTGAATGTATTAAGTCTAATGTATTAAGTCTAATGTATTAAGTCTAAATGTATTAAGTCTAATACATTTTCAGTTGACTTTTGGGTACAGTATAAGAAACTGGTCCAACTTCAATGTGTTTCAAGTTGATTATCTAATTTTCCCAGCATCTTTTTTTTTTTTTTTTTTTGTATCCGGGATTGAACTCAGAGGCACTTGACCACTGAGCCATATCCCCAGCCCTGTTTTGTGTTTTATTTAGAGACAGGGTTTCAATGAGTTGCTTAGCACCTCACCATTGCTGCGGCTAGGTTTGAACTTGCGATGCTCTTTTTTTTAAATTAATTTATTTAAATGCATTTCAAGTCATAGTACATATATAGAGCTCAATTATTCTATTTCTCTGGTTGCAAACCAGATAGAATTACACCATTTGTGTCTTCATAAATGCACCTAGGGTAGTGATGACCATCTCATTCAACCATCTTTACTACTCCCATTCCCCTTTCTCTCCCCCCACCTCCCCCCTGCCCCATCCAGAGTTCCTCCATTTCTCCTATGTTCCCCATTCCCAACCCCCTTATGTATCAGCATCCACTAATCAGAGAGAACATTTGGCACTTGGTTTTTGGGGATTGGCTTACTTCACTTAGCATAATGTTCTCCAGTTCCATCCATTTACCTGCAAATGCCATAATTTATTCTCTTTTGTTGCTGAATAATATTCCATTGTGTATATGTTCCACAGTTTCTTTATCCATTCATCTATTGAAGGGCATCTGGGTTGCTTCCAGTTTTGCAATTGTGAATTGTGCTGCTATAAACATTGAAATGGCTGCATCACTGTAGTGTGCTGTTTTTAAATCTTCAGGGTATAGGCCAAGGAATGGAATAGCTGGATCAAATGGTGGTTCCTTTCCAAGTTTTTTAAGGAATCTCCATACTGCTTTCCAGATTGGTTGCACCAGCTTGCAGTCCCACCAGCAATGTTTGAGTGTGCCTTTTTCACCACGTCCTTGCCAGTACTTATTGTTACTGGTATTTTGGATAGCTGCCATTCTGACTGGGGTGAGATGAAATCTGAGCGTAGTTTTGATTTGCATTTCTTTAATGGCTAGAGAAATGCAAATCATTTCTTCATATATTTGTTTATTGATTGTATATCTTCTTCTGAGAGGTTTCTATTCAGCTCCTTAGCCCATTTATTGATTGGGTTGTTTGTCTTTTTGGTGTTAAGTTTTTTGAGTTCTTTATATGTCCTAAAGATCAGTGCTCTATCTGATGTGCGTGTGGCAAAAATTTGCTCCCAGAATGTAGGCTCTCTGTTCACCGCATTGATAGCTTCTTTTGCTGAGAAGCTTTTTAATTTAAGTCCATCCCATTTATTGATCACTTATTGATTCTTCCTTTTATTTCTTGTGCTTTTGGAGTCTTGTTAAGGAATTCGGAGCCTAATCCAATGTGATGAAGATTTGGACCTACTTTCTCCTCAGTTAGACGCAGGGTCTGTGGTCTAATTCCTAGGTCTTTGATCCACTTTGAGTTGAGTTCTGTGCATGGTGAGAGATAGGGGTTTAGTTTCATTTTACTGCATATGGATTTCCAGTTTTCCCAGCACCATTTGTTGAAAAGACTATCTTTTCTCCAGTGTATGTTTTTGGCACTGTCTCAGCTTCCTAAAGTGCTGGGATTATAGGTGTGCACCACCGTGACTGGCATTGTCTATTCTTGACATCCCAGTCAAAGGTCAGTTGACCATAAATTCATTGGTTTATTTCTGAACTATTTTGTATTCATCTGTATGTTTATTTTAATGCCAGTATTATAGTGTTTTAATTACTGTAGCTTTGTAATATATTTTAAAGTCACGAAATGTGATGGCTCTAGTGCTATTCTTCTTTCTTCAGATCTTTCTAGTTATTGTGGGTATTTTGTAATTCTTTATAAATTTTAGGATTTTTTATATCATCAAAAATGTTATTGGATTTTGATTAGGATTGGATTAAAGCTATGGATCATTTTGGGTAATATGGAGATTTTAACATGAAATCTTTCATCCATGAATGTGGGATGTCATCCCACTTATTTGTGTCTTTGATTTCTTTCTTCAAAATTTTGTATTTTTCAGTGTGCAAATCTTTGTCTTCCTCGGCTAAGTTTGGTTCTAAGAATTTTATTCTTTTTTATGCAATTATAATTGGGATTGGTTTCTTTATTTATTTTTCGGATAGTTTGGCCTTTATGTATATAGACAACTGATTTTTTTATGTTAATTTTGCATCCTGGAACTTAACTCTTTTATTATTTTAAACAGTATTTTGAAGAGTATTTAGAGTTTTCTACATGTCTGAGCCTGTCATTTTTAAACAGAGATCACTTTACTTCTGATTTGGAGATATTTGATTTTTTTTTCTTCTTTTCTTATTGCTCTGGCTAGTACTTCCAGTTCCAGAGCTATGTTGACTAGAAATGATCAAAGTTAGTATCCTCATCTTATTTCTCATTCTAGAGGAAAGACTTTTAGTTTTTCCTTGTTGAATGTGATATTAGCTACTATGGGTAATAAATAACTTTCTTCTATATATAGTGCATTTAGTGATTGAAAAATGGCCAAAAGACTTAAATAAACATTTCTCCAAATAAGTTATACAAATGGCCACTGGGCATATGAAAGGTAGTCAGCAACACTAATTATCAGTAAAATGAAAATCAAAGTCACAATGAGATATCACTTCAAATCTGTTAGGAAAGCTATTAGTAAAATAATAATAATAAAAGGTAACATACTGGTGAGAATGTTAATAAAGAAATCAGAACACTTGTACACTGTTGTTAAGAAGGTAAAATGATACAACCACTGTGAAAAATAGTGTGGAAGTAAAATAGTCAGAAAGTAAAAGTAGAATCTTCACATGATTCAGCAATCTCATTTCTGGGTATATATCCAAAGGAAAAGAAATTAGAGCTTCAAAGAGACATTTGCTCTTTCATGTTCATTGCAGCATTAGCCACAATAGCCAAAATATGTAAATTACAAAATGGTCATCAGCAAATGAACATGTAAGGAAAATGTGTCATATGCATACAATAGGACAATATTTAGCCTTAAAAAACAAAGAAATCCTGCAATTTGCAATAACTGATGAAACTGGAAAACATGATGCTAAGTGAAATAAGTCAGTCTCAGGAACACAAATATTGCCTTCTTCCATTTTGATGAAGCAGGTGTGGTTTCCAAAGGGTATGGAGAGAAGAAATGGAGAGTTGTTTTATGTGAATATAAAGTTTTAGTCCTAAAAGGCAAATAATTTTTAGGAATCTGCTGTATTACATGGTATTTATAGTTAACAACATGACATTTTGCACTTTAGAACATATTAAAAGGGTCAATTTCATGCTAGGTATTCTTACCACACACACACAAAGAAGTACAGAAATACTTGGAGGTAATTATTACCTTGATTATGGGGATACTTATCAAATTGTGTACATTAAATTTGTGGAGTTTTAAAATATCAATTATAACTTCATAAAGCTACTAAAAACATTCAGATTGTGTCATAAAGATAGTATTCTTTTAAAAGAATTTGAATTTTGCTATTGTGAAAATTACAAAGGATTCTATATTTTACTACTCAATAAAGTGGATTTCCTCTTAGTAAAGAATTCTGTCACATGTTTCTGTTGGTAATTGCTTCTTCAAAAATGTATAGAGATTGCTCAAAGCAGGTTTGACAAGTTAATTCAACAGTATAGTGAATTTTATGAATATATATAATAATAGAATAGAGAGTGAGTTCCATCCTTCTTTTCACTCACTGATTTTACACAATTCTGATGCTTCAAGCAAGAAAGAATTAGTTCGTCAAGTCAGGAACAACTATTAGGAAACTAAAAGACAGTATTATTGGATTTTTAATTACCAAGTAAGTTTGGCATAATAATAATAAGAAAAAAATAAAGAATGACAAATAAGGAGTGATTTGTCATCTGTTTTAGCCCATAAAATCTGCTATATGGACTCAAGCATGACCAGTATTACAGACTTACGAGTTCTGGGTTAAGGGTATTTGGATATTTTGTAACATTTAATGTGCAGGTTTTAAATGTTTTGTAAATGTCTTACTGATCTTTTAAATAAATTTTTAAAATGATAAGGAATAGGTGTACCACACTAAGATGAACATGAATAGAATTGGAAAAGAAAATATATGACAAAGTGCAAAGAGGGACAAGACAAATCAGCAGGATGAGGCATGAATCATGGACCCCTAACTGTTGGGGAGCTTCTTAGGTGGGCATTATCAATGATTCATCCTAACTCAATTACCCTCCTGTTGGGTCTTACGACTTTGTTTCTTTATGCTTCTGTCTCTTGTATCTCTGTCTTTTATATCAGTGAAAAATCTCTTTCTTTTCTTCTCTAAAAGAAATTCTACTCCCAGAATGGAAGTCTGTACTCTCTCACTATCTCTAGTATTTCTTCATGCTTAAAACATTTCTTATGCTTCAAGCTCATTTTCCTGTGCATGCTCAAGGCCCTTCTAGTTTATTTTTTAAATCAAATTAATATTTTTAAAATTAGTATTCTATTTTCTGCCTTCCTTTAAAGCCAGAATTCTTCATTCATCCTTTCTCTATTTTCTCCTTCCAAATATCTACTAATAGGCTTTGACATTTATCTTCTTATCCCTTCAGCTACCAAAAGTGCTATGGCAGCTACCCGGAATAAATGATCTCATATTGTGTTAAAACAATGAGTCCTACCTAATTCCTGTTTTATTCAACCTCTCTGCAGGGCGTGACAGGTAGTAACCCCTGCTGAAGGGTCTTTCCCTGTGGTCAGAGGTGATTTTCAGGTTCTCCTTTGTTCACTGTGTTTTTCCTCAGTTCCTACATGGTCTTCCCTTTCAAAATTTTTACAAGTTGGTCTTCCCTGGGGTTAGCCTCTGAACATCATCTCAGTTTCTACATTCTTCTTTGAGATTTTTGTTCACTACCATGACTCATAGTAAATGCTAATGACACTTTCAGAACTATTTTGTGAACTGCAAACCCCCTTATCTATGTCCAGTACACCAATGATAGGAAATTTATAATTTCATGAACAAATTCATTAATTAGTTTGATTTCATGCTTATCCTATTAATTTTTTCATGCTGTCAGACTTGGCATACTAAAACTAGAAGATGTTCTATTAATTCTCATCACATTACACATAGGATACATGTGCTGTTTAAACAAATTTCTCATCACCGATTCTTTTTTACACAGAGATGTACATCCCCAGCATTCTCAGTCCTTGCTCAGTGCAATGGAGATTGGCTGACTTATGTATAATTATCAGCCCATCATGTAAATTTATTGTCTATGAACAGCTAATACAAAATATCATTTTATATTGTAATTTTAAGTTTAAAATTCCTGAGCAATATAGATGTTCAATTAATATCAGAAAAAAATTCCATCAGTGAAATCTAGGAGATCTTCCCATACTGAAATCACTAACTCCTCCATGTGTCTGTAAATTACAATTGTATTTAGGGGATGGGGAAGCATAAACAATTTTTTTCAAACAAATATTTTAAGTGAATTGTGAGATTGTTATGTTGCTCAGAGATATAGGAATGAAATTTATAAACCTCTAAATTTATACTATATAACAGATTAGTGTTCTTCCTTCATCATTGAAAACACTACAATTTAAAATATTCTTCCTTTTATTTGATCTTTTTAAAAAGGAAACCATATTTTTCTTCATGGTTTTTGCTTTGTAGCTGAATCTGTTAAAAAACTTCAAAAATGATACTGGGGCCGAGCTGTTCTCTTGAGAACTGCTTTTTTGTATGACTACCTTGTAGAGAAAGAGCTGAGCTTTTGGAATTTAAGTTCAGTTTAGCTTCCAATAACAATAGAGATAAAGTGGTTATTTTTTTTTCTTTCCTAATAAAACCTCCAAATAAATGTTGGAGAAAATTCTTTCCATTGGGATCTCAAGTATCTATTGACCTTTGGTCATGAAGTTTAAAACAAAGAAGTATGACAATTTCTGATTCATTTGTTGTGATTTATCAAAGAAGTTTGACCAGAGATAAGACAGGATTAGGTTTTAAACAAGTTTTAGATTATTCAGGTACCAAAAAACATAAGAATTGCCTTTTAATCATTTTGTCTAGAGAATCTATTGAATTGACTGGGTATTTTATCTCATTTCCTACAGGAAAAGATCAGAATTCATTTAGTTTTACTAACTCTTGCTTTCAATAACAAGATCTCATAAGTTATTTGAAAGAATGAAACATAAAATTACAAAATCCAGTGGCTTTGGAATTAGGTTTTAGAAGAACTAACACTGAAAAATCTTGCAATGCTGTCAAGGCTCAATTTTGTCAGCTTGGTGTGCAAAATAAATAGTAAAGTTCAGGGTTATAGCTTTTCTACTTATATATATGTTGACAGATTGTGCTTATCAAAGTCTAGAAGTTCAAGAGAAGCAGCACAGCAATCATCACAGACAGCCCTGGCTGTCTTGAGCACTATAGTGGTTTTACAAAAATGCAAATTGACCTCAAGCTGCCCTTGAAAATTGTAAGATAAGGTTTGGGCCAGCATGTAGCACTGGACCTCAAACCCAAACCTGTCAAATTGATGAGAATTTGATGGCCAGTAAAATTGCTAAAAATGTGTCCTTCTTCCAATTTTAAATACATAGAATTAGTTTACATACTGAACCTGTTTATCATTTAGAATACTTTACCTAAAAAATGATTTAAAATACTAAACAAGGATATAGGGGAAAAAAAAACATTCTTTTTAGTATGTGAGGCTAAGGTGATGTGATTTCTTAGACTATAGCACTTAACTTGAAAATCAAAGCTATTTATTTAAGAGAGATGAAAGAAAAAAAAGACTCTTCATTTTAAAATATTTTGCTCCAGCAGACTGTATTTTCAATTTGTCTGAGGTGACTGTACGTTTTGCTGAGTTAAACATGGATAACAAAGAAACCCTCAATGCTCAAATATATTGTCAGTGTTTCCATGGAGACTAAAGAAACCATAACCCTTAAGTTCAAACAATTTGAGAGAGGCTAAATACCACACCACATGGAAAGTGGAGGAGTACATGTTATAGATTGGGTAAAACTGGATGTTATAGAAATACAGTTTTAAATATGCCATGCTTAATATGCACGAACTGAATTCTTTACTCTCACTAAATTCTCCTAAACAAACAAATTTATGGTATATGGTATAATAAGCAGTAAGCACCCTGACCCTGAGGTCAGACATTTAGGTTTTAGGATTGGCTTTCATTCATCACCTGCTTGACTTAGGTAGCATAGTTCACTTATTAATTCTGTTCAAGAAGCTTAAACGATAATCAGTCAGAATTGAGGTGAGCAGCTGAAAGGTCAAAGGTCTGAATTGTGACGCGGTTCATACTGCTTTGCCTACATTCTTTCTTTTGCTCTCTGATGGTATCTTTTCCACTTGTTAATTTGCATTTTCTTATGTGGGTCACCATTCTCTCCACTAGCCTAGAACTTTCACACCTGAAAAATAATTACCTGTTTTGTTTAAAAAGCCACATTTTGGGAGCATCTTTTTGTTATAACAGCTAGGGTTACTCTAAGGAATATGCTGACCCACAATGTTTCTGGTAGATCACTATGTGATTTGATGCAAGGTAGTTCATTCCAGCTTCAATTCTGCAAAGGTAGGGAATACACACTTCAACAACTCAAATCATTTGGTAACTTTGTTAAATGCTATTGGTGCTCTGCCCAGATTCGCTTTATAGGACTGATGGACTCAAACCCAGATGCTGCTAGCGGATCTATCTTACTCACCTGGACATGCATGCCTTTGACTTTATGACATCGACTGTAGGCATTTCACAGCTGACTACTGCAATTCTTTTAATTCAAAGTGGTCATTTACAGTGTGGTATTTATTTGTAGATATTTATTGAGTATCTGCAATATGCTAGGAGAGAGTACCACAAATATAGGCTTAAAGCAGATGTGCAGGGTTGCAGGTTTTCTTTAGCATGTTCTGTTCTTTTCTTACTGTCACACAGGTTTCACCTGAAAGCATTTTCTCCTTAAATCTTTTGAACAAAAACCTCTGGCTTAGGCTCTGCTTCTTTTGAGCCTGACATAAAATGTAGAGTTCATTTTCAATAATCACTGAGGCCCTTTTCACTTAAAAGATTCATTTGAATATATTAATAATCAAAAAAGTTTAAAGTTGTGACTATGTAATCTATTGGTTTCATTTTACTTTCTAAGAACTTGCAACATCTTTTTGCTAATATGCGCTCTCTTGAAATTTTTTTTAAATTTCAGGTATTATTTAAATTTTTTTAGTTGATTTATATAAAACAAGTATGATTGTGCTGGAATAGGCAAAATACTTGTTATTAAAAATAGATCATATTTTTAGATCTCAACAAACAGGGAGAACTTTAGCATTTTTATCCAAGCCAATGCTATTATTTAATAACTTTCCTTTTAAAAAACTTTAGTTTTTCTTTTCCTTACCCTCTTATTTCCCTTGCTACAACTAAATCATTACTAAGATCACTGGCTCAAGTATACAATTTGTCTTCCATAACATGAAAAGTAGGCTAGTAAGATAGTCCTGATAATTCTGAAACCTACTTAATGAATTGTTTTGAAATGGCAATCTAACCATGTTATTTGAAATTTTCAGCTTCAGTTTTTCTTGTAACGTAAATATTTGGAAATAAGAATCTGAGAAGTCTAATCTTGACTTTTCTGGGCATTTTTTAAATGTAGAATTAAAAAATTTTATGATATAGGGAATTGAAATCTAACCATTTCTATTGATAACATTATTATTCAGATTTATAGTTGCCCCAAAAGAATTTGAAATTATTTGCTTGGTTATAAATAAAATCATGCTTAAACATTTTTGTTCACCTTATTAAGACATTTACTTCACATATATATTTTCTTCTTCATGATCGTACCCTTCAAACTCAAATTCTTTGAGTAAACCAGTAATTCATAGCTATATTATTTCTAGTAAGGGAAACAACAATAAACCATGAACATTTTGTTGCAATTTATTTCCTATCACAAAGAACAGGCCTCATTCAACAATCCATCCCATTGTTGTGTAAAAGGCTTCTCATCCTGACTGAAGCCATATTGTGCCAGTGCTATGCTGAAATCAAACATTACTGTATTTTTATAGTAACTTACAATTTAAGACTTGGTAAAAAGTGTGAGTAATTAAAGAAAATATTTATAGAGAGCACAGATTATTTGAGTGATAGAGTTCTCATTTAATTTTTTAGAGAATCTTTAGAACTTGAGTTATAAAGTCAGTATTACCCAAAAAGTAAGTTATGACATTACTTATAAGCAGATATAGGTGCAAGTTGAATAAAAATGGAGTTTTGTTTTACTATTAAATAAAACTTCTAATTAATGTCAAGGTAACAATACAATTGTTAAGACTCTTGTGTGTGTATGTGTGTGTGTGTGTGTGCGCGCGTGCTAAGAGAGAAACATACTAACATCACTACAGACATGATGTCGATCCTAGTAAATTGAACTTTTTCCCCATGTATTTCCAAACAGGCTCAGATTGGATCCATGGTCTTTGTTTTCATTTCTATTACAATATTGAAAATGAATGACAAGACAGTCTCCTTAAGCTTTAATGAAGAATCCCACCTTTGGTTCACATATTCACTAGTGAGAACCATAAAATCATGCCAAATAGTTCTTTATGGAGATGTGAGATTTAAGTTGTGACAGTCAGATTCACTGACAACATTTAAGACTGGAGTCAAGATCCTCATAAATTTTAAAAACATGGCTCCGAACTTGACCCTATCCAATTACTTTTCTGCATTGGAAGTGATTGCAATTCTGGGTCATGTCTGGACTGCTCAGTGTAGGTAAGATTTAAAAGCCATTTTCTGTAAAAAAAAAGCTTGCCTTACCAAGATAAATAACGTGTGTGATCATTTCTTTCCAATTGGTTTGCTGGCACATTCTGATTAGTATTGAAATAGAAGCAATGGCATATTCTGTGTTTTCTCCTATTTTTTAGGAGAAAAAAATGAATGTGGATCACATTATAGTAGGAAAGAAACTATTTTAGAATAAATTTTTTTATGCTATGGACAGATATTAGTTATATCAGAAAGTCTCAGGTGTGGATGTTCTTCAAATTGTTCAGATCATAATATAAAAAATGGATTTTAAAATGTTTAGATTATTATTTTAATTCTTAGCTAAGGGAAAAATCATCAGTGTGGACTGGATAAAGAAAATAAGAGCATTAGGCAACAGGTCCACCTATCAGCCAGCAAATATAAAACTACAGTGTACCAAGAATTTCTAGATATCTTTTAAAGTTGTATTAGACCATTGTACAACATGAATGTCATGATAGAATTTCTTAAGAAATTCTTAGTATTTCTTTTGAAACTAGTATTGACTGAATACTATATTATAATTATGATTAGAAAAATAGCATTGTTGTTTTCCATGTTCAGTAATATTTGTAATTGTCATACCAAATGTGTGGTTTTAAAAATCAAAATAAGATTAACTGCTGTTACTGAAAACTTTACTCACAAGTCAAAATCAAGATTCCTTTTTTCTGCTTAAATTAAGACTACACAATTATTACAAGATGGTGATTAGAGCAAACCTTATGATTTATAACTCTAACAAATACAAGATTTCTGTCCCAGATACACAGGTTTTTAATTCTTGCAGTACTAAAACATAGGGAGAAACACAAAATCTATATGTATTGTGATATAACTGATGAGAATAGCACAGCTATGAAAAATAAATTTGAAATTCTGACAACATTTTTTGTGGTGAAGAATGAATTGCTCTTTCTTTATGTTGAAAGTCATGATTATTGAATCCCAACATTTTTGCAGATGGCAAGGTTAAGGTATAAGGAGATTTGTGGCAAAATGAAACTAGTAATAATCATTCTTTGCCATTAATATGGCAATTCCATTACTGTGAAATGGATTCTTAAATTTCCATCAGAAAGCAACCTGATTCATTTCTTTGGAGGTGTAAATTAAAAGATTTCTGTACCAATACTAGGAAAAGACTTTCTTTTTTAGGGGTTAGAGTTCTTAGGGGTTAGAGTTCTGCATTTTAAACAATTTATGTTCATTCTGTGAAATCAAATAGTTTTAAGTCTCTTCTTTCATTTAAAGAGAAAATGAGTAGGTTAGTGAATCCATGGTGAACGCCTCCAACCCCTAGGATTTCTAAGGAGTGTAGTTTTGCTCTAAGAATAAAAGCAAAAAGAATGATGCTGTCTAAAAAGAATTGTATTATTTGTCCTTCTTTCAAGAGTATGCTTTGCTCCAATGAGTCCCTCAGGATGGAGATATATATATGTATATATATATATATATATATATATATATATACATACATCTATATATAGATAGATAGATCTGTATCTATCTCTATATATCTATATCTATATATTTATATCTATATCATATATCTATATCTATATATTTATATCTATATATCTATATATAGATAAATAGAAATAGAAATATCTTATATAGATAGATATATAGATATATCTACATATCTATATAGATATATCTATAGATATATATGTGTGAGATATGGTTAAAATAATGAATTTATATTAATTTTAGTTCACTAATATATTTTATAGACACAAAAGGGTATACCTATCCAATATGTAAATAATGAAAAACCTTTTGCAAAATCAATACTGTGAATGTGCCATCCAAACAATGAAATGAAATATTACTAACTGCTGTGGTTTAAAGGATGTGCCCCTAAAGATCCATATATTTGGTTTCCCATGTAGTTCTATCAGGACATGGTCAAACCTTTAGGAGGTGAAGCCATTTTGAAGTCCTCAGGTCATTTGGATTGTGTCCTTGAAGGGTGTAGTGAGAACACAGCCTCTTTCTTTTTTCTCTTTTGCTTCCTGGCTAATGACATGAGAGGTTTTGGCCAACATATGATCCCACCATGACGTACTGCCTCATCACCGGCCCCCCAAATGGGCCAACTAATTTTGTATTGGAACCTTAAAACTGTGAGCCAAATAACCCTCCTTGTAAGTTAATCATCTCGGTTATTTTATAGTGACAGAAAACCAACAAATACACCACTACTTTTTAAACTCTCTAGTTACATTTCCTACCTTTCCTAGTTGCATTAAACACTACATTAGAATTTATCATTTACTTTATTTGGTTACATATGGAGGTGTGTGTATTCATACACACCATTCTATCACCAGCATTCTTTAAATTTTTCAAGTGTCCATGTAGCCATGTATGCACTGCTAAGAAGTGTTTTGTTTAATTTTGCTTAATACAAAATGCTTAATAAGCATTTTTATAAGGGTTATAAAAATGAGTATATATTGTATGTGATGTTTTGTGACTTACTTTTTAAGTTTAATATGGTTTCTAAGAACCACACTTGATGGATGTAGTCAGAGATAATTCATTATAACTATTTGTAATATGCTATATATATATAAGCATTATTTATTGCATTTTTATGATAATAGGTATTTTGATTACTTTAAACTACACTCAGCAGCCAGTTTCTGTGGGGCATTGATTCCAAGACCCCTCCATGCATAACAAAATCTGTGCAGTTTAGACCCTTCACCTAAAATACTGAAGAATTTAAACATACCCTATGCACAACCTCATGACGATTTTAAATTGTCTATTTCACTTACAATACTGATATAATGCAAGTGCTAAGTAAATAGTTGTTTTTCTCTATCATTAAGGGAATAATGGCAAGAGAAAAAAAGACAGTACATGCTTAGTACAAATGAGGTTTTTTCCTGAATATTTTGATCTTTCAGTTGGTTGAATCTGTGAATGGGGAAACTGAATACAGAGGGTCAATTGTACATTGCAAACATTCCGATATATGTTTCTTGATGCACACTCAATAAAAACATTCTAGAAAGACTTAAACTTTCCCCCAAAGAGAAAAAAAGTTCAATGGCCAACAAACAAAAATGTAGTTAAACAAATAAAAATATAATCTTGTGAGCATACACACTCACAAGAAATTTTTGAAGGTATGGGCCTTTCAGGTAGAATTTATGAGCAACAAATTATCTATGTAGAGTCATTCACTAGGTAAGGCTAATTACTTTCCAGGGCATTTGTATCAATTTGTACTCCAACAGCAATGTGCACACATGTTCTTGTTGCCTCACATCTTTCTGAGAATTTAAATATTTTTGTAAATGTAGTTGGTACAAAACAGCAACAAATTTCCTTTTCTACACTATGAAAACATGATTATATTTTTATTTGTTCATTGGTCTTTAATTATTTTTTCTCTTTTGGGGAAAGTTTAAGTTTCCATGAATTTTTTTATTGAGTTGGCCTATTTTATTTTGAATTGTAAAAACTCTTTCTGTTGTTTGATGCTAATAATTTGTTGTTGATCCTGTACTTTTCCAGTTCGTAGCTTCTTTTCATGAATTTTCAAGGGAAAGTTTCAATTTAATATAATCAAATTTATCTATCTCTTCTCATTTTTCATCATCTTAATCAAATATTTCATAACTCAAGGATCATAGAGATATTCACTCATGTTTTTCTTAGGAATGTCTTAGAAGGTGGTCTGCCACATTTAAATTTCTGAATAACTTGAAGACAATACTTGAGTTTGGTGTGATTTATGTGTGAAGCTCCATTTTAACATTTGGGATCAGCGACTGTTCCAATAACATTTATTGAATGTTTATCGTTCCTGACTGCTTCAAAATTCCATATTTTTCAAATATATCATGCTTCTCTACTTGTGTGTGTGTTTACTGCTCATTTTCTATTCTATACCACAAATTAAATTGTCTAGTCTTATGCCAACAATAAATAGTAAAATATAACTTTAAATAAATATTAATATTCGGATTGTCTCTGTCATCTTCCTCCAGAATATCTTGGCTATCCTTAATCATTTACTCTGCTTTATACTTTTTAGAATATTATTTGAAAAGGTATTAGTGATGTTTCTCATTCAGAGAAATTCATGTCTCTTTATTTATGCAGTTTAGCTTTAATATGTTCCTCTCCATTCTATAATTATCTTGAAGGAGTTCTTGGAATGTATTTTTTACATTATTCCTGGTTTATTTGTTTATTATTGCAGTTTGTATTATTTATTTAAAAGTATGTAAGTAACTTCTGAGAATCAATAATGTTACTTATGCTTTTTTGTATTTTTGATAAGACATCTACTATAACATTAATAGGAATGTTGATAGTTTTGTACTTTTGAAAGAAAAATATAGAGATGCACATATATATATATTTAAAGAGAGAAAGAGATGATTATATTTCTACATAAAAATTATTTAGGTCTTTAATATCTGTAACACATCTTTCCTTCTCTAAGTCCATTTTTTTTAAAAAAATATGGTTATTGAAGTTTATCAAAGGTGTTGCTTCCATTGAAATATATACAGGGTAGGGGTTTTAATTATTAAATATGTTCTATTAATTAAATGAGTATCTAATAGAAAATTAATCATGTATTTCTGTGACAAACCAAACTTAGTTATGGTATGTTATTTGCTTGTTTAATATTTAATCATGAGTGCTTGGTACTTAATATTACAACATGACTATCTTACCAATTTATACCTAATCTCTTCATGAAAATAATAGAAAATCTGAACTCATTGCTTTTAACAATCTCCCCACTGACATGCTACCATTGTTCAGTTTAGTCCTGTCTTATTTTTAACCTCACACTTTAGACTTTTTTAAAAAAATTTTATCCATGCAAGTTTTGTTTAGATTTAACTGCATGCTCATTTCTTTGGAATCTCCTTTGTTGGAGTCTGTGGCTGTAAACTAAATTCTGTTCATTTTGCTGCACTTGGAAAGGTATTTCTTTCGCTCATCTTCCTGAGAAGTGTGTTTTCTGGTACAAAATCCTAGTTTGATAGTTATTTGTTCTTCATTTTATAAAAATACAATTATATCTGTTACCATTTAGGGCTGCTGTGTTCCTTGTCTCCATTCCTCAAAGAATTGAAGAATAGGACACAGAGATATCAAGCAATCAGCAGGTTTATTGTAAAAGTGACAGTCAGACTTCTCCAAAAAGGAGCCCCAGAGCAGGGAATCTGGTGGGGCAGTTTTGGCCTGTTCTTTCTATGATCTCTGGACTTTCCTCTTTTCATTATTGTCTCCTCTGCCCATGCTTTCCTCCCTATTATTGCTTGATGCTCCCTAAGTCCACATGTCTGTTTTAGCGTTTCTATTGGATCCCGTGCTTAGGAGCATGAGTATGAAAGTATCTGTCTGATTGGGTCCCCAGCTTGTGTCCATGAGCATTTTCCTCAACCAGGAAGTTCACCTCATCAGAAGACCTTCTCCATGGTCCTTTGTTCTGGCGCTGCCCAGGACCTCCTCACTCACCATCTTGCCCTGGCTGCCTAAGCTCTTCTACATCTCCCTCATACCTTTGTTTTGGTGTCTTTCATTGGTATTTGCTCACAGGACAGCACCCACACTGAAGCCCCTGCAGACATCTAGAAAACACTTTACCTGCTGACATTGCCCAGGCTTCTTATTCTGCCTGTTTTAGTCTGAGACTTGAATATTTCCCTAACTTTCAAAGGAGTTCAACAGTGCCATAAAAGTTGTAGTATAATTTATTTCAGAGCTAGTTGACTCTAGTAAAAGGTTTTAAGACAGAATCTAGTTGTTCGTGTGGGTAATTGTGTAAATATTATTAAAGATTTATTAATATCACAATTATTATAACCAATAAATAAACAATTTTAAAACAAAATTAAATACAAATGTGATTATTTATTGTTCCTTTCCCTTGTTCCCTTCCCTCTACTCAAAACTGTATTAAGTGCTGAAGTTCTGAGGTTAAAATTTTTGTATGTGTAGGAAGGATTGAGAAGTAGTTATTTTGAAAAAAATAAATAAATAAATAAATTTCTGTTCTTAGATAAATATACACCCGATCAAGAAATAAACAATCCTTACAAATATAGTGCCAAGTGAGAAGATAAGTGAAGAAGGGAAGGCGGACCTTCAATGTGAATGAAATATAGATGGTATGAGATTTAGAGTATTACATTTCTTCTAAGATTTCTGTTATATTACAGAGTCCTCCTGATTGTGAGGGTTTTCCATAGCATGAATACAAGAAAAGCCTGGTAAAAAGAACCCTTCATATCTGTGAGTGGCACTGTAGTTCAAGCTCTGTATTTTGGTTTTCGAGTTCCTGAAAGTTTACATGAAGGTGTTTCAGCCTGTGGTTGGACATGTGTTGTGGTTTGTTTTTTCCTTATCCTAATAGAACTATTTTTGGAATTTTCCTTTCCTTACATTTGCTGTTCTCCTAACCCAACATAATCATACATACAAGAAAAAGCCAAGCTACTGTTGCATTGCAGAATTTTTATAAGCAATATGAGATAAAATAGATGTAAGTTGGAGTTACTAGATCACTTTCAGTGCAAATATACATTTTAAGTAAATGCACACCATCTTCCACACATGCTCTTTGTAAGATGAAACATTTCTAGAGTGCCTCCCATATGATATCCAGAGATTTTATTTACATTGAAATATAATTTACATATAGAAAAATAGTTCCTATAGTTCTATAAGTATTAACACATATATATGAATATATACAATATAAAAACACATCATCATGCAAAGATTATCACCATAAAGATAAAGAAGAGTTCCATCTCTACAGAAAGAAGTGAATAACTGTACCCTTTATTGTTAAACCTCCAACTGCAGTTTGTGGCAACCACTGAGGTTTTTCTCTGTCCTTACACTTTGACATTTTTTGGCCATGTTCTGGCCTTTCTAAAAGGTTATTTAGTTTATAGAGATGTTTATTGACCATCTACCACATCAAAAATTTCACCACCACAAGGTTATATCAAATTTATTAATATTCAACAGTCATTTCTAGTTGGATTTGTATGTGGCTTGGAACAAAGTAAACATCAATTTGCAAAATAGCCACATGCAATATGCAAATTTCTCCCCAAATCACTATGCCTTCATAGCTTTATAAGTCTAAAAATGGAGACAGTGATTGGTGGGAGGTGAAGCCGAGGTTGGCCCAAATTAAGATTTCTTAATCAGTGAGTGATGATAATCAGTTTCTGGAACTCACATTGACTTTCAAAACCACAATGATTTTAGTGCTGTCTCGGCTATAGCTTTCAATCTCAGTCTGTCTCTATGGTGGAAAATTGAAGAATCTAGCATTGCAAATCTTTGCTGATTGTGCTACCACATGCACAGACCTCGAACGACTGATCTAGGTGAAATTAGTTGGAATAGCTTTTGTACCATCCACAGACTGAATGAAAACAAAATAAAACTCTAAAGTTTTGATGCACATGATATTCCCAGTTCTCTTTTCAAAAATCTGAAGTGAAAAATCAACTAACCTGTTTAGTGTTTCCTCTCTGGCTTTCCTTTAGAAAGATTCCAGCTTTGGAAAATGGCAGTTTATATTGTGCCATATAGTCTTTCATTTGAATCTGATAATCTTTTATATCTATTAATAATTCCTCACAATAAGTTGGAGGTAGCCTTTCCCTTGCATAGGAAATGTGAATCTAGGCAATTCCATTCAGTTTTCTCCCTGAATATTAGTGTTTTTTTCCAGCTAAAGTTATTGTTCAGGATAAATCAAAACAGAAGAGATAAAACATGTCTACATTATCCTTCTTGTCAGGGAAGTACTGACATTATTCCATTCTTATTATTTATTTTTTTCCAAATAAATACACTTTCTCACCCACATAATATTCAACCACAGCTGAGTTGAAATTCTTCATTGGATCCCAAATCAAGGAAAGCAAAAAAATATTGAAGCACTCTTATCAAACATCTACTTTCTCCTGTTAGCATTGTGAATTATCACTCAATTAAGCTAATAATTCTGAATTGCATGTATACATAGCTTTCTCATCTCTTCACATCCATAATCTTCCTAAAGTGGAAATAATGTTTATCTGTAACTCTTCGCAAAGTAATCCCAAATATATCAATATCTATTATTAAACAATCAACATTTAATTAAATTATGCACAGATACACACACGCACAATAAATAAATAAATAAATAAAATTAAAATCCCACCAATTATCCTAGATGTAAGCCTGAAAAAAAATATGAGATTGTTGAATTAAGCAGATTATTTACAAACATTTTCTTTATCTGTGAAGAGAGTATATTTTCCAGGAAAACTTACCACTTATTTAGCCTAGATTAATCTCAAAAATGAATGCAATAATCTATTAATTTAACTGTTTCTTTCACTAAACTGAAAATTCTTTGAGAATATAAATGTCTGACTTCTTTATTTTTGGAATCCTTCATATTTTTCAAAACTATTTTGTTCACAATGTAGTAGTTATAAAGAGAGAAGCTATTTAAATATGCAAGATTTTAAAAGTTTAAAAAAATTAGGTCAGGTATCTACATTAGAAACACTTAAATTGGGCTTTCTGCTCAGGATGCTATCAAGAACTTAGGACATTTTAAACTGAGCTAACTCTTTGGGGTCTGTTTAATGAGCACACCAATCCCAGTCTTGAGGACTTCACCCTCATGATCTAATTATGTTCAAAGGTCCCACCTAATAATGTATTTTGGGGATTAGGATTTCAACATATGAATTTTGGGGTAGTCAAAAATATTCAGATCTTATTACCTATTAAGTAAAGTTCAAAATTTCTCAGCATTTTAATAATTATATTATTCTTATATAATGAGAATGTATAATCAGAATGCAGCATTAAAATTTGCTCAAATTAATACTTTTGAAAAGGTTTTCTTATCAACTTGATAAATAGCTAAGTTATTTTATTGTGTTAAAATATTTTTGCACTTTTAGTTTAATTTATATTTGCATATATAAAATATTAATATGGCTTTAAAATAATATATTCAAATTAAAAGTAGAGTGTTGCACAAAGATACTAGAGGTGTCCATAGGAGTTGGACACCAGACACAACCTCAGTGGACTTTCCCATATATGTGACTCATTTTGTAAGTGTCATTAGTTGAATGCCAGCATATTAGAGAAGTGGCCATGAGCAGATAGGTCTAATAATGCAGAAATTATATTCTGTATTATAAGCAGTTGGAAGAAAGTTTTGTGGTCTGAGGTAATGTAATTTTTTAAAAGTAACATGATCTTTTTTGGATACTAAAGCTTGTGAAGTAAATGTCATATATGCTGTATTTTAAAGCACAAGTCCCTTGCTATTTCTTGACTCTGTAGCATCCTAGCAAAATGTATAAATTTACCCAGCCATATCACTATTAACTGCCACTGGGAGTTCTGAGTTCTGGAGGTTTGGCAACTAAAAAACCTGGTTAATTTTAGTAAAGTGACAATTTTCCCCTCTAGGCCTATAATTTCTTTCCCATAAATTGAAGGATATGGATCTAATAAACTCTGGTTCTTTGCACTTGCATCATCCTGTGATTCTCTGGTGGCTCTGCATGTTCACTTACCATGTCTTCTTATGGGGACTCAAGAGTAAAATTATCCCTTGATTAAAAACATGAAATATTCACTCAAATTGGGCTTATCCACTGCAAGTAACTTCTAATAACAATAAGAATACTCTAAGCTACAAGAAATCACAGAAGATAATGTTATATATATATATATAATATATATCCCTTAAATTTATCATTTTAGCCATTTTTAAGTGTATAGTTCAGTAGCATTAAGTACATTCACATTGAGCAACCATTACTAATATTTATTTCCAGGACATTTTCATATTCTTTAAACTGAAACTTTATATCCATTAAACATGAATTTCACATTGTCCCATCCTATCAGACCCTGGTAACAATCATACTACATTCTATCTCTATGAATTGAATTCCTATAGGAACCTCAATCATTTATCCCTTTGTGATTGATTTATTTAATTTTATACAGTATCTTCAAGAATCTTTCACATTGTAACAGGTATCACAACTCATTATATAAGGCCAAATAAGCTATTTTTATATAGTCCCCATTTTGTTTATACACTTATCCATTGATGTACATTTGAGTTGCTTCTACTTTTTGGCCATTAATAATGCTACATAAATATGGTTGTACAAACATCTTCCAAGTCCCTTATTTCACTGCTTTTGAGTATATATGCAGACACGAAAATGCCTAATTATATGATAATTTGATACTTTAAATAGTCTAGAGCGATTTCCATAATGTTTGTCACATCAACTGTGCCACTTTAAATTCTTCACTAGTGAGGCACAAGTTTTTTGTTTTCTCCATATCCTCACCAACACTCATTATTTTCTCTTTCTTTTTTTGTAAAATTTGGATGATATCTGATTTACTGAGTATGAAATGACATCTTATTATGACTTTGATTGCATATGCCTAGTGATTTGATTCCTAATGCTTAGTGATGTCGAATATATTTTCACATAAATTTTGGCTGTTTGTACACCCATTTTGGAGAAGTATCTATTTGAATGTTTTGCCAATTTTTGAATTGGGTTGTTTAATTTTTTGTTGTTAACTTTTTTTATGTATTCTATGTATCAATCACTTACCAGCTATATTATTTGAAAACATTTTATTGCATTCCTTGGGTTGTCTTTTTACTCTATTGATAAAATCCTTTAGTGCATGGAAGTTTTAATTCCAATGAGGTCCAATTTGTTTATTTCTTTTGTTGGCTGTAATTTTAGTAGAATATTCAAAATATCATGGGCAAATCCAGTGTCATGAAGTTTGTTCTGTATGTTTTCTTTTTTTTTTTTTCCCTACGAGCTTTACTATGTTAGCACTAATGTTTGGGACTCAAATTTTTCTTGACTTAATGAAAAATAGGTTTACTAATAACGAATATTAAGAGAGGTTCACCCTTGTGTGGAGAATAGCAAATATCATCACTAGGCCAATTCTCGGAAACATGAGTGCATATACTTTTCCCATCGCCTCCTGGGTTTTTGCTTCAGACCATCAAGTACTGATTACCTGTGCATGTGAACGTAGTGAGACAGAACACACTCACACATAAGTTGAAATGGTTTATTTACAGATAAGCTTACTTATAAACAGAAGGAATAGAATTCTTGGTTCCACTGTGAGCTGGTCCCCAACTCTCAAGAAAACTGCCCAGATTGGATGAAGTCTTAACTACAATTTCCCCACTTTACTACATAGCAGAAGGACTCCCAAAGGCAGTCTTTCCTGGGTTATATAGATTGTTTTGGTAGTATTGTGATCTTGAATTTCTATGCACAAAGATCAAACCACTTGATAAGGAAATTAGAGAACAATTCCATTTAAAGCTGCATTAAAAGAATAAAATATTTAGAAAAAACTTAATAAAGATTTTACAAATTATAAAATATTGCAGTAAGATATTAAAAACAAACAAAATAAACGGAAAAACATCCTTTCTTCATCAATTGAAAGACTATCAAGATTTCAATACTTCCCAAAGTAGAAATTAGAAATTTCTTATAGAAACATAGAACATAGAAATTCAGTGGATTTCCTCTATGTTTTTTTCTTGCACTTTCATGGCTTTTGGTCTTTAATTCACTTTGCCAGTTTTTTATAGTAGTGGAGTACAGGGTCTAATTTCATTCTTCTGCATGTGGATATTTAATTTTCCCCAATTATTTACTGAATAGACTGCCCTTTCCTCATTATTTGTTCTTAGCTTTTTTAAATAAAGAAATGTCTAATTGCTCTGACTAGGTCCTCTACTATGCTGAATAGAAGTGGCAAGAATGAAAATCTTTGTTTTGTTCCAGGTCTTAGAGAAACTTCCACTTTTTCTCATTGTGTATACCCGTGAGTATATCATATAGGTTCTTTACTGTCCTTTACTATGTTGATAGACGTTCCTTCTATATCTGATTAGGTTCGTGTTTATCATGAAGTAATGGTGTAATTTTATCAAATCTTTTTTCTGCATCTATTGAAATAGTCATGTGTTTTGTTCTTCATTTTTTTTTTTTCTGGTACTGAGGATTGAACTCAGGGGTACTCGACCACTAAACCACATCCCCACCCCTATTTTTGTGTTTTATGTAGAGACAGGGTCTCACTGAGTTGCTTAGCACCTCGCCATTGCTGAGGCTGGCTTTGAACTTGCGGTTCTCCTGTCTCAGCCTCCCAAAGTGCTGGGATTAAAGGTGTGCGCCATTGCGCCCAGCTTGTTCTTCATTCTTTTAATGAGACATGTTAAATTTATTGATTGAATCATTCTTGCATTCCTGAGATGAATTTCACTTGATCATGGTGAATGATCTGTTTAATTTGCTATTGAATTTGTTTTGTCAATACTTCATTGAGGAATTTTTCATCTATGCTTAATCAAGATATTTTCTTTTTTTATAGTGTTTTTGTCTGGCTATGGTGTCAGAGTGATACTGCCAACATATAATGAGTTGAAAGCATTCTATCCCCTTCAATTTTTTGGAAGAGTTTGAAAAGAACTGACATTATTTCTTTAAATGGTAGAATTTATCACTGAGAGCATCAGGACCTGAAAGCTTCTTTATTAGGTGACATATTACTGATTCAGTCATCTTACTTGTTATTGGTATGTTAAGATATTCTATTTCTTCATGATTCAGTCAAGGCAAATTTTTTGTATTTAGAAACTTGCCCATTTAATCTAGATTATCCAATTCATTATCATATAACAAATAATTATTATGTGATTATGATTATTGAATTACTTGTAATACTCCCTCAACATTATTATATAAAAACTTATAAATCAATAAAAATTTTAAAAATTAATAAAACAAATTTTCAATAAACTTCTCTAATTTTTGTGTTTTAAAATATTTGATTGTCTTTTTTTTCTCTTTGTATTCTTTCTGATTCATTTAGAAAATACGATGCAGGCATGATATTTTTCTAATTACAAAATCAAGTAC
Organism: Geosciurus inauris; assembly: GCA_004024805.1. Classification (NCBI taxonomy): domain Eukaryota; kingdom Metazoa; phylum Chordata; class Mammalia; order Rodentia; family Sciuridae; genus Geosciurus; species Geosciurus inauris. Next base: position 73,499 of record PVHX01007574.1, read on the forward strand.
CTAATTTAAAATTTTCACATGTGTAATCCAAATACCCAAAATTCTTCCAAGAAATTCAAAACTGCTGTCATAATATTGCAAAAGTATACTCCATATTTGGGTTGTTTTAGCTGGGATTCATCAAAGATCAATTTATATTTAATTTTTATATGTGCATCTCCTTTATTATAGAATAATGACCCTGTTCTGTACATGTATAGATGTGTATGTGTGTGTAAACATGGAAGTATGTTCATTTCCATCAATGATATTTTTCAATTATCTGTGCTAGTTTTCTTGCAAAATATCCTATGTACTGGATTTTTTCAATTTCTCCCTTTATAGTAATGAGGGTAAATTATTTTTGCATGTATTCAACACAGTTGAGGAGGTTATATATTCTCCACTGAATTATATCAGGAATCATATGTATGTCAGTTTCTAATATTTTTCTAATACTAACATAGGCCTTTAGTAAAGGTGGTATCTACCAGATCTTTCTACTCTTTGTTTATATATACTATGATTCATTTTATAATTCATAAGTAATTTTTTAGATGATGTATTTGGATGGATCCTATCCCCAACAAACTTCCAGTCTATGGTTTTCCTATATATTACTGATTGTTGTCATTCTTAAGATATTAGTTATAAAATTACCCTGATTTTAATTGTACTATGATCTAAATACATTGCCTCAAAATTCATATGCTGAAATGTAGCCCCCAAGGTGACTGTATTGGGGGAGGGGTTTGGTAGGTGCTTAGGTCCCTTATAAAAGAGGCTTGAGGAAGTCTGTTTTCTCTTTTCCATATGAGGATACAGAGAAAAGGCCATCTATGATAATGGGCCCCTCACTAGACACCAGATTTCTTGCTGCCTTGATCTTAGATTTCTCAGCCTCTTTGACGTATGAGGAGTACATTTTTATTGTTGATAAGTTACACTAAAAGAGTAAAACAAACTGCTATCTTGGTGATATAAAAATGTGGAGAAGTAAGTTAACTAACTCTTATTTCAGCTTATAATATTAAAAATAAATGAAGTATTCTAATTTTCTATATTTAATATAAAATGCAAGGGAACACTTAAACTGAGGAATAAGTTGGATCAACACCGAAAAATACACTATAGAATGTTTTTGGAATATCACTATTATAATTATTCCAAAGCATTGCAATTATTTCTAGTATATTTCTATATTGATCTTATTAAAATACTTCTAATTTAATACTTTGTCATGCCATAAAATGCCACTCTAAGTATCCTTGTTAAAAGTAATTTGCATATTCAGTCATTAATTAGTCTAACCAAACAACATTTATTATGTGACTATTTCTCCTGTCCCAAGCAAAGAGTTGATGTAAGAGACATAAAAGATATAGTACTTGCTCTCAGGAAGATAAAATTTGGGTGAAAAATAGATTTATTTAATATAGTAAGAAGAATATTGTTATAAGATCAATAAGCGCAAAAAGAAGTCATTTGCTGAACATGAGTTTTGAAATTTTTCCCAATGTATTAACTTTAGGTAACACACATATTATTTAATAAGCTTCTTAGAATAAACTTGACAAAATAAATCTAACAATAATTAAATGAAACCTAAATGTAATGCAATTTCTTTTTATTCTTTTATTTAATAAGTTGAAAAATGTATGAGAACATAAGTGGAAATCCAGAAACTTTCGTTCCCTATATAGAGTTAACAATTTCCTGTTATTTAATTGTATAGGCATTTAACATTTTAAAATTTTTATAGTAAAATTGCCTTTTCTCACTATTATCAAGAAACTTTATTGTAAGTATAACTACCAATGAAAGACTTTGCTCTACTTGAAGTATAATTATTGTGATTTTTGGCCTGCTAATGATTTCCATCTACTTTCATATATTTATTTGGTACCCAGGATTGTAATATCCATATTATTTCAAAAAGGGCACTGAACAAAATCCTTTTCTAAAAGACAGAATAGGAACATGCAGTTATGTAGCACATTAGCTACATGTAAAGAACCTCTATGGATTAATTTTGAGTCTGCTATTTGGCCATCTCCTGTGTAGGCTTTCATTCCTGTTTGTAGATAAGACTGATTTCCTTGTTCACAGAAGCTGCAGGTCCTGTAAGGAGTAGTGTGTTAACAAAGACACAATGAAAGTATCACATTTCTTCAAGGTGTCATGAAGAAAATAACTTTCCAGCCTCTTTAGTACCTCTTTTGCACTTCCTGAATAAGAATGCTATATAGCTTAAGGAATAAGGCATGATGGCTCATGCTTGTAATCTCAGGGAATCAGGAGGCTAAGGCAGGAGGATCACAAGTTCAGGGCCAGGCTCAGCAATTTAGGGAAACCCTGAGAAACTTAGTGAGAACTTGTCTAAAAATTAAAAACAAACAAACAAAAAAACCCTATTTGGTTTGATATCTATGATGCTCTGAATAAGACAGAGATTGCTGGCCAGTCATTCATTGTTCAGATAGTGTTTGGTAAGTTATTTATAAAAGTTTCAAGATATTAGACCATGCACATGGATTGTAGGCTACAAACAAAAAGCAAAATAATACAAAGAGAAGGGACATTAGATAAGGAACAATCATGGTGTAGAAAGTGTTATGAAGACAAATTTCAGATTCTACATATACCTGGACTAATTTAGAGATGACATTTGGACTTGGCCTTGTCTATGTTTTGATGCAAGATAAGTTATGGAAATTTACTTTATATTCATTGGAATTCTGCACAGTGTGGATTCCTGGTTGCCCAAAGGAAACACTGAATACAGGAGTGTCTCTAGTTAGTTAAGTACTCTTAGATCTCAAGGATTTGCAGATATTTAAAAAGAACCATTATTTTTGTTTGAAAAACATCCACACATTTCTGTATATCAAGAGTTCTTGTAATTATGTAAAAAGTCATTTGCAAACCTACACATCTATTTCGTGTTCCTCTATAAAATAGTAATATTTACTTGTAAGACCTGGCTATGGAGTAAATTATTTTATAGTTTAGGGAGGGTGCAAATCATCAGTAAACAATCATTTGCAGATTCTAGTTTATTTGATGACATAGACGACAGCTCTCGTGATTCTCAGATGTGCGATTATGATGCAGCTCAAGTACAGAGTCAGCTTGCAGCCAGCGATGTACTCCTGCTGAGTGAGCTGTCTGATTGCCTCCTCAAAGGCATCTTATTGTTGATCACAATTTATGTCAGTGTATTATTAATTTTGTTGGTAACTTGATTTGGTTATGCTTTTGTGTCATTCTTTTCAAAATTCTCTGTAGTATTACATGAAAAGAGCTAAATGGAGGATGACAAAAACATCTTGAGCAATAACGCCACAGGTGGCCTTGTTGAATGACTCTCTTCAATATTCTCTGGGAAATTATGTCATTTTCAATGATTGAAAGTTATTTTTTAAAATTGAGTTATCATTTCCTCCAACTATAACTGTTATTCTGCACAAATAATGCCACATCTGTAAGTTATCTAATTCAGCATTTCAAACAATATGAAATAACATTGCTTCATGTTATCTGTCTGAAAATCATCTAAAAATTACATATGTGTTTAATGCAGTAAGAATATTATGTGATTCTTATTACTACTAATAAAAGACAGTCATTTTATTTGGAAGTCAAGGGTAATGGCTGAGTTTAATTTCACAATCAGTAAGAACTCCTAATGTAATATTGTAAGATATGAAATCCAGCAATGAAAGTTAATTCAAACATTATTACATTTTGCAATATTAATTTTAGAAGTAACTACCTGTAAAAAGTTGATTAATATTAAGAAGCAGTTGAAATTGTAATCAAAGCCATTTTCTATTGGTCACTTCCTATATGCCCTTTATTCCACCCTCCCCTTCTTGTATGCTCCCCCCCACACACACTATATCAGCTAGTTTATTGCATAACATTGAAACTTGAGGAATTATAGTATATGGTCTTATTTCTTGCAAATAAATAAAGTATGGACACACTTGTGTCATTTAAATTTATAAGCAAGTAATATAAAATGAAGGGAAGAGAAGAACAGAGTGTCGGAATCATGCTAAAGATTTCATGGTAGTAAGAATAAGACCTTAATGAACCTGTGATCTTGGAAATGCTTAAAATCTCTGAGCAACTGTTCTATCATCTTTAAAGGGGCTACTGTGTTGTCAGTAGTTGTAAAGAGTAAGATGTCCCAAAAGATTAAAGATAAAAGTACTATATAAATGGGAGCTGTTTTTAGTTTTAAATTTGCCATTTGCTTTTAATCAGAGATCTTTTTTGTTTGTTTGTTTTTAAATTTTAAGATAACAGTGATCCAGAAATTGAGCAATACTCTCATCTGTATGATATCACCTGAACATGGACAGCTATGGTACTTTACCAGGGCTGGATTCTCCATCAGGCATCAAAGGAATTTTCACAGGACTAAGACTTAGGCATAGTGAGTATTCAGACAACTTAAGTGATTAACAAGGATGCTTAAAGAATGAGATAGTTTATTTTAAGCATTTTTTTTTTTGAGAGAGAGGAGAAGGGAAATTAGTCTTAAAAGATGGCGTCAGAAAACATTTCTAACATAACTAAGTACCTTAATAATTAGTTCGTGGAGTCCAACATAATATTGTTTTGGTGAATAAACATTATATTTATGAAGATTAACACTTTAATCCTGATCATAATTGGTATAGTGACAAATTTAGGGCAATATTTATATTACTGGTGATATCAGGAAGTAATCTAGAATTTATTTCTTTAAAACAAAGAGTAAAATAACTATTTGTTTATTCAGGTAACTGGTAATTACTGAGCACAATATATTTTCTACCATCTATGCTTAGTTTTGGTAATTGATTCTAGAAAATGCCCCTTTTCCCTGTACGAGGTACAGTATTTTTGATATAATCTGACACCAGCAGTCACTCCTGTCTTCAAGTCAGAATGTGGCTAAACAAAATTGGCTAGAGACTCTGGCCTAAACCTGGCATGGTGGATTACTGTAATCCCAGCAATTTGGGAAACTAGGTAGGAGGATGGTCTGGTTAATTTAGTGAGAACTTGTCTCAAAATAAGAAATAAAAAGGGCTATGGTTGTAATTCAGTGGTAATTCAACCTTCCCTGGATTAAGTTACCAGTACTGCAAAAAAATTACAAAAAATGTTTTTAAAAGTTTCTACTCAGGAACATTAGACATGGTCCAAAGAAAATAAGCCTTTCCAAAATGTGAAGTTAAGATATAAAATTCAAACACTTTTAGAGCATACATATTTCATTATGAGAAAGTCTGAGTGAGTGAAAACAATTAAATGAATTTAAATAAAACAGATACAAAGGGTTTTAAAGTCTTGACCTTGTTCAAGTTCCTAGTTTCAGTTGTTCAGAGACTTAGGTATAATGTCACTCATGATTAAATTTATGTTTAATAAAATTTCCTTCTGTGCATTGAAACATAGATACATCAAACTTTTGCAAGGTGCAGCTAAGAACTCTAGTTAACATTAGTTCTTAAAAGATTCATAACAAAATAAAAATATTCATATTTTGAATCGAAACATGTAATTCTTATGTATTTAGTATCATTCTTAGTTATTTGGTGGACTTAAAAAGTGACATTAGAATTCCTACTGTGGTGACTTACATATGATTGTATTGAAATTTAAAAAATATTGTTCTTTATTTACATACAAGGAAAACATCTACAGAAATATCAGTTGGAAAAACACAAACCAAAGCTACACAAAACAAAGGAAGTGAAATTAACCAGTGTGATTGGTAGAATGATGTTCCCCCACAGCATGTCCCCTTTCTCGTTCCTGGAACCCACATATTCAATTATAATATCAAAAGTTTTTGAAGGTTTCAGATGGAACTGAGATACTAATTATCTGACTTTAAGACTCTGATTTACAGAATATTTTTTTAAACTTTTTAAAAAATATTTTTTAGTTGTTGATGGATCTTTATTTTATTCATTTATTATTTATATGTGGTGCTGAGAATCAAACCCAGTGCCTCAAGCATGCTAGGCAAGTGCTTTACCACTGAGCTATATAGCCCCAGCCTCATGATTTACAGAATCTTAATGTAATAAATTTGTGATGTTTTAAAGCACTGTTTGTAGGAAATTTATTATGGTAATTATAGAATAATATTCTAACCAGATAGTTCAAAATTATATATATAGAAAACATAATAGTAACTTGTTGGAAAGAAATCTTTTCTCTAAAAATTAGTGGTGTAAATTGTTTTCTGGAACAATTTACAATTGTTCAAGAAACAAGAACAATTTTAAATAATTAAAATAATACAGTTTTATAGAGTGGAAGAAGAATACCAGGGCAAGGGAGAGTTTTGAACACTGACTTCATAGTTTTGAACACTGACTTGATATAGTATATAATGAGATATTTCAGAGGAATTATAGTAGCATGGAACCCAAAGAAGGGACACCTGATCTTCATTTGGTGAAATGAAAATATTTTGCCAATAGCAGAGCCCCAAAGGATGATTAAATCTTAGTTTATTATATGGGTGGTGATGGGGTATGGAAAGAGCAAACTGTATAGGAGAAAAACTGGAAGTTTAAATAAGGCATGACAGTCAGGAAATAAGAAAAATTTAAAATAACTGTATGTAAAGTGGCAATATGGAGTGCCAAAATGTAATGACTCTTCAAAAGAATTATTGAGGCCTTAGATTCTCCATGTCAGTAGTCTTTGCAGCTTTATGACTAATTACATACAGTTAAGTTAAACATTGGAAGAAATAGTTGATTACCATCAGCAACATAACATGAAGTTATCCAGATTTTTTGACTATGAGCAACACATTTTGACTCCTACTATCTGTATTTCCTAAGAATCACTAGAGTTCTGTGACATTTTGCCTATTTTAAGAATCCGATGCCACCAAATTCATGTCTTTGTAAACAAAATCAAGGCACATAATTATAATTTCAAAGACTTCCATCACATTCACTATTCTGAACACTCACACCATCATTCTGGAAACACTACTTGCAACAGAAAAATAGTAACCAATTAAATTTGTAAGTCCTAAAATACCTGAAGCATCTGCCTTTAAAGATATAGATGAACTTGGAGGAATAATTAAGCAGAAGACAAACTTGAATGACAGTCCATCATCAACACTAACCCAAACTCATTAAGTGTTTTAAGATATGCTATTTATGTGTCAGTAAAGATGACACATCCCTGGGCATAATATCAAAGCTGCTACCAATGGACATCATCTCTCTCTCTCCCCCTCCCTCTCTCTCTCTCTCTCTCTCTCTCTCTCTCTCTCTCTCTCTCTCTCTCTCTCTCTGTTTCATGGTTCACTTTTCACAGTCTGGATGTTGTTGCAGTGGACAATACTTTTTAGCAAATGTCCCTGAATACTTTATAAACATATTTCATGGAGAATGCTTTTCAATTTTGTATGTCCTTTATATTTTTAAAAAACCTTGAGTCAGATTCATCTACAGGTCTACCAGGTATAGTAATTTGATAGTCAAACTGTGTAAGATAGTCCAAAATTGATATTGCAAATGGAATCCTAAGGGAAATAATAGTATAAGGTTTTCTTTTTTGGATCACTGATCTGGCTGCAGGCAAATATAAATCTGGGGGTAGATGTAATCACTATGTTAGCAACAAAAATCTGAAAACCTTTTTATGGCAAAAAAATTAGACAATCTGACTCTTGGACCAAGATTCTACTTAAATGACCTTCATCTGTCTATAATAATCTCTTGGTTATATGTCCAGAACAACATCACAGATAGTGAAAATTTAAAGTTGTGAAGGTGTTTTTAAAGTATTTGTGTTTTATTCCCACACTCCCATCTTGCTGACCCTCATCTTTGCCTAGCAGAAGTTGTTTACTCTCTCTTCTTTTTTCCTTCAGAAAAATACAAAGAATTATTCATTTATACATCTTTTATTCCAGTTTCTTCATCAACAACATCTAAATATGTTTGTCTTGGTACTAAATAAATTCATTCTGGTAAAAGGTTATGCCATGCATGGCATTTTGGCAAAGTCATCTAATCAGCAGTGACTTAAATCATAACACTGGCTTTGTTTTAGAACACAAACTGTCTCAACAATGTCAGCGAGCTCTTCCTACTCATTGGTGCCTCTACCTATACTTAATCACAGATACCTTCTACAATAAAACTGTTGGTATGGCTCTAGGCATAATGCCATCAAAATATAACAACCAAACAGAAAGAGAAGGAAGAGAACAAAGGGCATCTATTTTATCAAGAGGAAAATACTTTTCAGCAAGCAAGGACCTACACACACTTTCCTGCAAAATCTTCATACATCTCACTAACCTCAACCACCACATAATTAAGCTCTAGATAAAGAGCTTAATTGGACATTAGTCCATCCTCTAACTCCAGGAGCAAGATGGTAGTGACATACCCAGTAAAGTTGTTCAGATAGAGTCTATAGTTTGCTACAAAAGGCTTCAACATGGAAAAAAGATGTTGGTCATGTTTTTATGTATGTTTGTGTGTGAAGATTTAAAGAGAAAAAGGAAAGAAAGGGGATAAAAAGAAAGAAAGAGAAACAGAGGAAGGCAGTGACACAGAGAGATTTGACTGTAGAGGAAGCATTCTATGTAAAGTAATTGAGAACAAACACCCTTCAAGAAGGTTTATGTTAGCAACTGAAGGATTCTAATAAAAAATGATTGTTTACTTAAACTTTATTCACTTCTGATAACTCCTGAAAGCTTGATACTGAGCACAATGTTAGAAATACTTCTTCACTGGGAAGTGAGAGGTGTTCAAGGAACAAGAATGGCTGAAAATGTTGTGCAGGCAATTTTTCCTGAATACGGAAATTTCAGGAAATTTTTCCTGAATCACAGGCAACAACTGATCTTTTTTTCTGTCTCCACAGATTTGACTTTTGCAAGAGGTCATATAATTTCAATCACCATGGCATGTTGCTTTTTCAGATTGACTCTTCTTTTAGTGAAATATGATTAATATTTCTACTTTTTTGTGACATGATCACTCATTTATTTATATCACTGAACAATATTTTATCTTTGTTCATATTCTTTACCAAATTGAGGATGTTCTGTTTCCAGTTTACTGGGAATTTTTATCATAAAACTATGTTAGATATTGTCAAGTGCTTTTTCCGCATCTATTGATATAATCCTATGATTTTTCTTAGCTTGCTGATATTGTTGATTAGTTCATTTTCACATGTTGAACCAGGCTTACATACCTAGAATAAACCCCACTTGGTCTTTGCATAGTTCTTTTTATGCATTGTTGGATTTGATATGCCAATATTTTATTGAGGATTTTCACATGCATTTTCATGAGTCTTTAGTTTGACTCACTTGTTATGTCTTTTCTCTGATTATGGTCCTAGGGTACTCTGACCACATAGAATAGATTAGGAAATTTTCCCTTTGCTACTATTTTCTGGAACAGCTTGTAGAGAATCGGTATCATTTGGTAGAATCCACCAGTGAATGGTAATTATTAGGATTAAAATTATTATTTTATAATCTGATGATTTCTGTTTTAGCAGATTATGCATTATTTATTCTTTTTTTAAAAACAGATACAGATTCATTCAAATTATCTAAACCTCCTTGTGTAAAATATAGATTATGTCTTTATAAGGAATTGATTCATTCACTAGAAGTTATCAAATTCATGGACACATATTTGTTCATAATATTACTTTTTTTGGGAAGGGAGTACCAGGGACTGAACTCAGGGGAACTCGACCATTGAGCCACATCTCTAGCCCTATTTTGTATTTTATGTAGAGACATGGTCTCACTGAGTTGCTTAGTGCCTCACAGTTGCTGAAGCTGGCTTTGAACTCGCGATTCTCCCGTCTCAGCCTCCCAAAGTGCTGGGATTACAGGCATGTGCCACTGCACCCGGCCATAAAATTACTTTATTATTCTTTTAATGTTAATGGGATCAATGATAATGTTCCTTATTTAATTTCTTATGTTAATACATATTAAAGACACATCTTTCCTAAATAATTGACTCCATTATGTAATGTTCCTACTCATTCCTAAAAACTTGTGCACAAGTCAGATTTATATGAAATCACTATAGCTACTGCATTTTTCAACTAGTGTTAGTATACCATATATTTCTTTAATTTTAATTTGTGTCTTTATATTAAAAGTACATTCCTTACAGAAAAGAAGCAGTAAGGCCTCATTTTGTATCTACTATGACATTCTCTGCCTTTAAATTTAGACCATTCACATTTGAAGTGATTTCTAGTACAGTTGCATTAGTATCTATCACTTGTTTTTATTCATTGCCCTTGTTCCTTTTTTTCTGCAACTTTTATTCTGTCTTATCTTTTCTCAATTAAGCATTTTGTATCATTCTATTTTCTTTTTCCATTTAATTATTAATTTTACTACTTTTTAAGAATTTTAGTAAATTTTCTCAAAGTTGTAATATGCATCCTAAAATAAAAGTTTTAAAATATAAAATATTTACAACAAAGTTCTTTTTAAATAACAAAACTTTTCATTGTCAATGTATTTTCTACAGATGCCTCCAAATTATGCTTTTCTATTCCTGATAACATTGCAGTCCTTTAATTTATTTATCCTTGTTCTATAAACATCAAATAGATGGTTATTACTATTACCTTGAATAGCATGTTATTTATTAGGTCAATTAAAAGTTAAAAGAGTATAATTTTAGCATCTGTTTTTTCTCTAACAACTTTTCTCTCCTTAAATACATGGAGATGCATGACCTATATTATTTTCCTTCTCTGTGAATAACTTGATATTTCTTGACATGTTTACTGGTCACAAATTTTCTCAATTTTTTTTGTCTAAGCCTATTTTGCCTTCACTTTTGAAGGATGATTTTACCAAAGAATTGTGTGTTTGTAGTATTTTTCTTTCAGCACTTTACTTTGAATATTTCACTCCATTTTTTCTCTATCTTTTATGGTTTTTGAGGAAAAGTTCAACGTAAGTTTTGCCCCTGTTCCTCTGTAATTAGAGTATTCATTTGTATTCCCAATTTCTTTCAAGACTTTTTCTTTGCTTTGATTTCTCTCTAGGTTGAAAATGACAAAGCTAGATAGATACTTTCCAGTATTTATCTTACTTGGTATTCTTTCAGCATGCTTGATATGTCATTAGTGTTTTTCATTAATTTTCAATGCTTCTCCACCACTACTACTAAAAAATCTTCTTAACATTCTTTTCTTTTTTTCTTCTCCTGATGTTTTCCTTATATGTATATTATACATTTTTGTAATTGTTTAACAATTCTTGGATATTTTCCTCTTTAACTTTTCATTCTTCTTCTGTTTTTTTTTTAGCATTTTAGTCTTGGAATTTTCTATTGACATATTTTTAACTTCATTGATTCCTTATCTGTGGTAAGTCCACTGGTGATACCATCAAAAGCGTTATTCATTTCTCTTATGGTGTTTTTAATTTTTAAATTTCTACTGTTTTATTTTTATTCTTTTTTAGATTTTCTGTTTCCCTGTTACATGCCCAAAATGTTTTCCCTGTTGTCCACTTTTTTAAAATAAATGTCTTTAATATATGTATCACAATTATTTTTAATGTTTAATGTGATGATTCCCATCTCTGAGTGTGGCATAAATGCATGCTTTCCCTGGAATGTGGTTTTGTCTCTTTGCATGTCTTGTAAATTTTTTGTTGGAAAAAAAACATAATTTTGTTTTGTTTTGTTTTTGTGCTGCTGAGGATTGAGCCCAGGGCCTTGTGCATGTGAGGCAAGCACTCTATGAACTAGCTATATCCTTAGCCCAAACATATTGAGTACAAAAAATTGAAAAATGTAGGACTTTAGTGTGAGAATTTTATTTATCTAATTTGATGTTAGAAAGTGTTTATTGTTTATTGTAACTGTGCTGATGGTGGCTAAAATTTCCTCTACTGCCCTTATGTTAAAGCCCTCTGTATTTCTGTTCTCTTTAAATAAGATATGAGCCTGTGGCACTTTTAGCTGCTGTTATCTAGGTGTTCTTGATATGGCGATGAAGCTTTATAAATGGGAAAACTGTGCAGAGCATTGTATATCCTATGAGTAAGCCTCAGTCTTTCAGTGAGCCAGAGCTGGTTATTTCTCTTCTAAGTTGAAAGCTACTGGTGGTTAGAGTTAGATAGTTCCCTTCTCTAGAGGTGGGTTAGGTTTTGTAAAATACCTGTGGTTTAGCCTACAGTAAATAGATTCCTCAAAAGTAGTACTTGATAAAGAGAGCAGAGAGCTCTGAGTATATTTCAAAATGGTCTCTCTTTGTATTGACTTGTCTGTCACTACAGTTTTTGTGGCAACCAATTGTCTTGTGATATCAATTCTATGATGTTTCTAAGTAGAATTGTTGATTTTTAGTTTGTTTAGCTTTTTAATTACTGTGAGGAAAGGAGAGATGCCTTCCTAACTCTTTATATGTCACACTAGAAACTGAAAGCCTATGATACATTTTTAATGCTAAAAATCAATATGATCTCTGCTTGATAGTAGTTTGTATACCTACTCCAATTGTTTGAGAAATGAAATAAGTTAATACTGTTTGAAGTATATCATGCAATAAAATATACATGTCAATTTCACAAGGACATTTCTGTACAAGTTTTGAAGAAGAGCATGTCATATGAGCAGAGCATGCCATGTGAGATGTTAATTGAGAATGCACCCAACACATGATATTCATGGATTTGATTATCACTTTTAATCTCTTTGTTCTCTGTAGTGAGTTGATAACATGCATATCTTAGGTTTCTTCTTGGTACCAGGAATTCAGAAATGAATAAAAATAAATAAAATGGCGTTTCTTATGTCTTTGTATTTATATCCTAGGAACATACTTATATAAATTTACCTTGTATAATTTTATTAGGGAAATACGAATCACCAACTTGCCTATGTCATAGGCCACAAACTATATGTTGAACATCTTTCAAATGCATATACATTTAACATGCATGTACTCTTTAATTTGTCAAATCTACTCTCATGAATTAATTTTACTAACACATTAGCAGCTGTGCGAAAAATTATGCATAAGAATATTTAAAAAGAGTAGAAACAGCCTCAAAATTTAAAGGCATGTAAAATAATTAGAAACACCCTAGTATTAATTCACAGCAGCCTAGTCCATGGCAAATGGGACTTTTCTGAGAGAGAGAAACTGGAGTATAAAAAGATAAGTTAACTGAGATCTAATTAGTGTGAAGACTGTAACTTGGTTTCCTGCTCCTAATTCATCTTATCAGGTCATGTTCTTACAAATCAGTAGTTCATTTATTCTGGTTTTTTTTTTTTTTTGGAATAAGATAAGCTCATTTTAATTTACTCCAATTATTAAAATTTTATTTTTATTAGAAAAATTATAGTTGTATATATTTATGGAGTACAAACATGTTCCAATTTATGATTATAATATGGAATAATTAAATAAAAGTACTTAGCATATCCGTCCCCTCATATTTCCTCTTTGTGGTTAGAACTTACAAATTTTACTCTTAACATTTTTTAAATATATAATATATTATTATTCACTGTATTCTTCATGCTGTGTAATATATCTTAAAATGAAAAAGAAAAGCAACAAACAAAAAATAACAAATCATTTTTCCTCCTGAGCCTATGTATCCTTGGATTATGAATTATATTTTAGCATTCTCAGATTATATAATTTCTAATTAATGTTATTTATTGAATTTATTTCCTTAGTTTCATTTATCCTTTCAATGTTTAGATTAACAAGGCTTCACATTTTGGAAAAGTAACATTTTATTTGACATTTTCAAAGAGCAGAGATAGTCCTTTGCCTACTAACCTTTAAAAAAAAAAGTGAACTGTAGGCTTGATGATGTCATTTGAACTAGCGTATGACCCTTTCTCCTTTAATGTACTCTTACCTTTAATGTGAACAACTATGGCATGTTCCTTGTATTTTTCTAATACAAATCTTTCAAATTTTTTCACAATTTGTTACAATTTTTGTTCTTCTCCTGGAATGGTCCTAACACTTTCTAAGAGAGAAACAAATTCCTGCTATAGAACTAACACATTAAATGTATTGAGACAAGATTATATTGCATAGAATATTTACTTATGGCAATATTTTATTTATATTATAGAAGTCAACAAGTTGTCTTAGGTTAAATTATGATAAAGCAAAATTGTAATCTTTGTTGGGATAAACATGGCTGGTGGACACAGTTTATGATTTATTTTCAACCAAAGTTAAAGTGAATCATAAACTAAAAACTACTTGATAAAATACTACTTTGTTCTGAATTACTATTGCAAATTCAATATTCAGCATTAAAACATTTAATGCAGTTCTTTCACTAGACATTTTAGAATATAAGTTTTGAAGTTTAAGTTCAAATTGTTAGGCTAATAACTGAGAAAAAGTTAAAGGAGAGTGAGATTTGGAAATTCATAAGCCAATAACAGTTCTAATAATACTAACAACAAAACTCTAAAGAGATGCAAATAAATTTACTATAAAGATTTTAAACTAATGTTTTAATGAATACTATATTCATGTTTTTGTTTATTATTCTGAAACTAAAGATAGAATGTAGATAATTGCATATTCCAAAACTGTAACTACAATCATATTTCATTTCACAAATTCTGTTTTAGAATCCTGCCCCACTGCATTAACTGATGGAATCTATTTTCCCTTTTAAATTTGGATAGGACAACTTTACTGTTCCAACAAATAAATTGTCCTGGAAGGGATAATGCTATGTGATTTCGAAGGTTAAAAAAGGCTATGAAATTTTTTTTCCTTGCCCCCTTCCCATATCTGTCTGTGGCCCAAGAACCATATTCTGAGGAAGCCCAGGCCCTACTGAGAGACTGTGTATCCTCTTTCAACAGACAATTTCAAAAACGTTTCCAGACTCAAAGTTAGACATGTGAACAAATTAATCCTCACATGATTTCACTTTCTAGCCAATATACCACTTCAGTTTCTGCACAAACGGTAGATTGGTGAACTACAGTTTGTCATTGTTTTAAGCCACTCAGTTGGGGATTAATTGGTTAGGCATGCAGAGGAACTAGAACACAGAACAAGTGGCGTTTTCACTGTTTTCTTCAGCTCCCCTTGAATATAAATGAACATAAAGGCAAGAGAATATATATCTTATTCACAGCTGCTTCTCCAATGCTTGACTCCTGGTATATAATAATTGGACTCTGGTTAATGAATAGAATTTTGACTAGAATATTCCCTACTGAAACTTAGAAGAATATTGTGACACTTCTTAGAGTTTTTCCTGCTTCAAAATGCCTTAAATATTTATGTTAGAAAGAAAAACTTGTTTTTATAACACTTATCAATGCTCATTAGGCTCTAAACAAATTATTAGGAACTGTGGATTAAAGAATGATAGGCATAAAAGTCTCATAACCAACCCTTTATTATATCCCCAGTAACCCTTGAAACATATTTTTCTTGCCCAGAAAATGAATTCTCAGTCCTTTGCTTTATTCAAACCTTACGAAAATTTCCTCAATTTCTGGAAAACTGGCGCTGTCTGTCTTATCTCCCTGCTAACACTGTTAATGCTCTGTAAAAATATTCACACTTTTATTGTGTTTCACTTTGGTTTGACTAATTTGGTTTGTATGTGTTTTTTCAATCTTTTTCAAATGTAGAGAGGACATTAAAAAGGGTCACAATGAATCTGTCTATTAAGCTCTTTTAATCACATATCACACTTCTCTAGGGATGAGATGCATTGAGCTTCATTCAGATTTTATATAGATTTTATATAGCATCCCAATATCTGTCCTTGACCCCAAAGCCCACATTCCTTCATGCTATGTAGGTCACGTGTCTTCTATCATTTTTATTGATGAGTCAGCCTACACAATGGCTTTGTTTTTACTTTGACTTTCTCATATAGTGTTATCCTTTGATAGATTCAGTCATTGTTTCATTCCCCCACATCAACCTTATTACTAGGTGGCTTTACATGATAGACCTTTCTAAAGGTTAGGGAATAGCAGGATGCAGTTACCACATGATGCTAGAAATAACTATAAAGCCAATGTTAGACATAATTCTTCCTAGAAATGCATCATACTTCTCTCAAACAAGGCAATTTTTCACTGGCTATTTGCTTTCTTAGGGCTCCTGTCCCTAAGCCCCAGTCCATTCTGCAGTTGTCTTATTAAGGAGAGCAATTTAATTTTCCTTCCCTTAAAGATCTATCTAATAAAGCTCTATATCCTCATACACAAATACACAAATTATTTAAGTTCTCAATTGATAAATAAATGTGATATTCATTTCCTGGGTGTTTGGATATTATGGCAATATATTTATTTATTTATTTATTTTTTCTTTTTTTTTTTTTTTTTATTTTAATTTTTATTTATTTTTCTCAAAAGTTGCAAATAAATACATGTTATCAAACATAACAGAAAAAAAACAAATTTTCAGAAGCTGTACACACTATTCACTGAAAATATTTGTTGAGGCAAATAGAAAAAAAAATTATTACAATCATAATTTTTCTAACTTTGCACAAAATTATAAGCAGATTACATTCTTCATATTAAACATCTTTATATGCACTTTCAATGAACAGTATATA